>AWOL01S0030212.1:0-13319 GCA_000715115.1 Nicotiana otophora
TTTTCGGAACATTCGAATTTCGAATCTTCAACTGATGATACCCTGACCTCAAGTCGATCTTATAGAACACCCTAGCACCCTGCAACTGGTCAAATAAGTCATCGATACGCGACAATGAGTACTTCTTCTTAATAGTAACTTTGTTCAATTGGCGATAATCAATACACATCCGCATTGTTCCATCATTCTTTTTCACAAATAATACCGGTGCACCCCAATGCGATACACTCGGTCTGACGAACCCTTTGGCTAGTAACTCTTCAACTTGTTCTTTTAATTCTTTCAATTCTTTCGGAGCCATGCAATACGGGAGAATAGATATAGATTGAGTAAGTGGAGCCAAGTCAATACAGAAATCAATATCACGATCAGGTAGCATGCTTGGAAGATCTGAAGGAAATACATCGGAGAACTCCCGAACTACTGGCACTGAATCAATAGCCGGAGTCTCTACAGTAGTATCCCGAACATAGGCTATATAAGCCAAACAACCCTTCTCAACCATGTGTTGAGCCTTTATAAAATAAATAACCCGATTAAATGAACTAACCGACAAACCTTTCCACTCCAGCCTAGGCAATGATGGAATAGCCAAGGTAACACTTTTCGCAAGACAATCTAGAATAATATGATATGGAGATAACCAGTCCATACCCAGAATAATTTCAAAATCGATCATCTCGAGCAATAAGAGATCTGCTCTAGTTTCAAAACTACAAAATGTAATAATATAGGACCGGTAGATCCGGTTCACAATAAGAGAATCGCCTACAGGAGTTGACACATAAACAGGAGTACTCAAGGGCTCACAAGAAACACCCAGGAATGGAGCAAATAGAGACGAAACATATGAATACATGGATCCTGGATCAAATAATACTGAGGCATCTTTGCCAAAAATAGAAATAATACCTGTAATCACAGCATCTGAGGCCTTTGTATCTGGTCTAGCCAAAAACGTATAGAACCGAGCTGGAGTGCCAACTTGCTGGCCTCCGCCTGGCTGACCTCCACCTCTAGGATGGCCCCTACCCACCTGTCCTCCACCTCTTGGTGGTCGGACTACTGGTGGAGCAACTGGTCCGGTAAGCATAGGCTGCTGACCCTACTGTACTGGTCTACCCCGAAGCCTGGGGAAAAACCTCCGCATGTGACTGGGATCCCCGCACTCGTAACAACTCTTCGGTGCAATGGGATGCTGACTAAGTGTCTGGCCTTGGGGAACTGAATACCCACTGGGAGGACCCTGAATAGCTGGTGGGCGGTACGAACTCTCTGGTATAGCACTGAGATAAGGTCGCACAGGAGCAACTCGAGGAGGAGGTGGTGCTAGAAATGGGGGTCTGCTGGACTGCCCCCTCATGAACTGACCTCTGCCCCCAGACGGAGCACCTCTGAACTCTCTAGAGTACCTGAACCGCTTATCTCTCATAATCTGCTCTAGGTTCCGCTGACGCACACCCCCAATCCTCCGGGCTATCTCCACAACTCACTCATAAGAAGTACCCATCTCAACCTCTCGAGCCATAATGGCCTGAATACCAGTATGTAAACCGGCTACAAACCTTCGCACTCTCTCCGCCTCAGTAGGGAGTATCATAAGTGCATGGCGAGATAATTCAGAACATCTCGCCTCATAATCGGTCACTGACATCCGACCATGCTGGAGCTGCTCAAACTGAAACCGCAACTCTTCCCTCTGGGAGGGTGGAATATACCTATCCAGGAAGATACGGGTGAACCTGTCCCAAGTCATGGGAGTAGAATATGGTGGTCTGCTGAGAACATAAGACTGCCACCAGCTACGGGCTCTGCCCTCTAGCTGAAAAGTAGAAAAGTCTACCCCATGAGACTCCAATATCCTAATGTTGTACAGTCTATCCTTGCACTGATCAATGAAGTACCGTGGGTCCTCAATGTCGCAAACCCCCGAAGACAGGAGGATGTAGTCTAGTCCATCAGTTCAATAGTTTCTGAGGATCGGCGACTACAACTGTCCTGGGCTCAGGTGTAGTTGCTGCCACTGGATGGGCTCTACCCACGGGTAGTGCACCCTGGGTCTGATATACAACAACTGCCTGTCCATGAGCCTGCGCGGTAGGGGTCTGTGCTCTCCCGCCCGCCTGTGATGTGGCTGGGTCTGCCCGAAATAAACCGGCATGAGTCATATTGTCCATGAATCGCAGCATATGACCCATGACATCTTGAAATCCCGGTGCAGATGTAAAATCCACCAGAGCTGGCTCTGCCACAGGCACCTCACCCTATTCCTCAACAATGAGGTTCTCTGCTGGACCCACTGGCGGCAAAACTGGAATAGTCCTGGGACGTCCTCACCCTCTACCACGGGCTGGATCCCTCCCCCGGCCTCAGCCTCTGGCAACTGGGGGAGTAGCTCTTCCCTGGTCTGGAACTTCGTTAGAGCACGTTATCACCATCTGTGAGAGAATAAGAGAAGGATATTTTGTACTCCATTAATTGCACGATGGAGTATGAATAAAAGTAATTTCCTAACACCCTATAGCCTCTCGAAGATAAGTACAGACGTCTCTGTACTGATCCGCAGGACGCTATTAGGCCTGCTCATAACTTGTGAGACCTACATGAACCTAGTGCTCTGATATCATGTTGTCACGACCCAATTTTACCTATAAGTCGTGATTGCGCCTAACACTACAGCTAGGCAAGCCAACTAATAAATTAAGCATACATTGATAAAATTTAAAACCAAGAGAATATAATAAAACCCAAACTCTACTAATGTGTGTGCCAAGACGTGGTGTCACAAGTGTATGAGCATCTAGTAGATTATACAAAACCTCAAATACTGTCTGGAATAAAAATAGACATAATGAAAAATACAAAGAGAGACACTAGTAGCTGCAGAACGGATCAGAGAAACAGCTCACCACTATGCCTTGGATAACATGGGTGTAAGACGATAGGTCCCCCATTAGTACTTGCCTCAGTTCCTGCACAAAAAGTGCAGCAAGTGTAGTATGAGTACGTAAACAATGTGTACCCAGTAAGTATTAAGCCTAATCTCGAAGTGGTAGAGATGAGATGGCTGACTTTGACACTCACTATGGGTCGATAATAATAATCGAAATACAACTAGGATATTTAAATCAACATGATTTATAGAATTTAAAATAATTTATTTAATCAGCGGAAATAATCAAATTCCTTCAAATGCAACAATTCTCAATATATTAATTAAATTCTTTCAATTCAAATAATTTCTAATTTATCAATTAAATATCATTTACAGGAATAACGATTAATTCGTTAACAAGCAAGAATAATAGTTCATTAAATTCCAAAGATTTTTCAATTAGCTTCGCAAGCTGAAATAAATTATTAAAGTATCGTGTAATTATTATTATTAAGCACGATTTCTGCCGAGGACGTACGACCCGATCCAGAGTATCATGTACACTGCCGAGGGACGTGCGGCGTGATCTATAAATGCATATATCCTGCCGAGGCGTTCGGCCCGCTCCACAAGAAAGGATGACATTTTCTTATGTGCCTCCGGAAGGAGAGTATATTTATTATAAGATAAATTCGGGAGGAAGAATATTTTCCTTTAACAATTAATTGATTTAAACAGAAAATCAAGTATATGATATTTCCATCCTTTAATATCTTTATCTAACAATTCACAATATATTCATATATATTAATTAATATTAATTAATCAAAGAATACAATTTACACAAGTAATGCATGCTTTAAGTCCTAAACTACCCGGACTTTAGCATTAATAATTGCTACGCACGAACGCTCGTCACCTCGTGCGTACATAGCCCCCACAATTAGCAACAATTATTTAACTTTAATCACCTATGAGGTAATTTTCCCCTCACAAGATTAGACAAGAGACTTACCTCGTCTTGCTCCAATTTAATCCACTAGAGGGCCTTTTCCACGATTATCCAACTTTGTGTGGCTCGAATCTAGCCAAAAATAATTCGATACAATCACTAAAAATTATAGGAATCAATTCTATAAGAAAATACTATATTTTCAATAACAATTCCGAAATTAATTAAAAATTTGTCCGTGGGACCCACATCTCGGAATCCGGCGAAAGTTACGAAATATGAACATTTACTCAACCACGAGTCTACCCATACCAAAATCACTAAATGCAGATAACAATTCGGCCCTCAAATCCTCAAATCTATCCAAGAGGGTTTTCAAACTTTTCCAACTCAATTCACAAATTAAATGATAAAAATAGTGATGGATTCGGGTAATTTAACCAATATTGAGTTAAGAACAGTTACCCCGCAGTTTTCTCTGAAAATCTCCCAACAATCGCCTAAATCCGAGCTCCAAATTGTTAAAAATGGAAAATGGGTTCAGAACTTAAACTCTCTGCCTAGTGATTTCTTCTACGCGATCGCGTAGCACAAATTTTCTGCCCAAACATTAACCCTACGCGATCGCATCAAGTCCCACGCGATCGCGATGCACCAGGTTCTGACTCTACGCGATCGCATCCCTCATCACACGATCGCGTAGCACAAAAACGTGGCCCAACTTCCTCTAGCATTTCCCCTACGCGATCGCAAACAATGACATGCGATCGCGATACACACACTGGCCAATCCTACGCGATCGCGGATGTGTCCATGTGATCACAGTGAACAAATTCCCAGCTACCCAAATTAACCCTACGCGATCGCAACCCCTTTCACGTGATCGCGTAAAACAAATCCACCTCTGCCTAAATTACTCTACGCGATCGCAGACCAACTTATGCGATCGCGTATAAGGATACCAGAAGAAAATACCAGCAGTGTTCCAAAGGCCAAAAGTGATCCGTTAGCCTTCCGAAACTCACCCGAGCTCCTCGGGATCTCAACCAATTATACCAACAAGTCCTAAAACATCATACGAACTTAGTCAAAACCTCAAATCACATCAAACAACGCTAAAACCACGAATCATCCTCCAATTCAAGCTTAATGAAACTTAAAATTTTCAACTTCTTCATTCGATACCGAAACCTATCAAATCAAGTTCGATTGACCTCAAATTTAGCATACAAGTCATAAATAACATACCGGAGCTATAAAAACTTTCAGAACTGGATGCCCACTCTGATATCAAAGAGTCAACTCCCCGGTCAAACTTCCAAACTTAAATTCCTATTTTAGCCATTTCAAGCCTAATTTAACTGCGGACTTCCAAATAAAATTCCGAACACGCTCCTAAGTCCAAAATCACCATACGGAGCTGTTGGAATTGTCATAATTCTATTCCGGGGTCGTTTTCTCAAAATATTGACCGAAGTCAAACTTAGCATTTTAAGGCCAACTTAAGGAACCAAGTGTTTCGATTTCAACCCAAATACTTTCAAATCCTGAACCAACCATCCCCGCAAGTCATAAATCATTAAAAACACATACGTGAAGTTGTATTTTAAGGAACGGGGTTCTAAAAGTTAAAATGACCGGTTGGGTCATTACATTCTCCACCTCTTAAACAAACGTTCATCCTCGAACGGGTTTAGAATAATACTCGGAGTGCTAAATAAGTTTGTATATTTGCCCCGCATGTCCTCCTCAGCCTCCCAAGTCGCTTCCTCAACTGGTTGGCCCCTCCACTGGACCTTTACTGCAGAAATCTTCTTGGACCTCAACTGGCGAACTTGTTTATCAACAATGGCAAATGGCTCTTCTTCATAACCCAAACTCTTATCTAGCTGAACTGTGCTGAAGTTCAACACATGTGATAAGAGTCTAGACATAAGAGTTATGCCAACATGAAGGTTCGTGATGTTGTTCACATGGTTGGGGAGAAGGTTCTGCTCAAGATTTCACCCATGAAGGGTGTGTTGAGGTTCGGGAAGAAGGGCAAGTTGAGCCCTCGGTATATTAGGCCTTTTGATATACTTAAGAAAATTGGAGAAGTGGCTTATGAACGTGCCTTGCCACCCAGTCTATCAGGTGTTCATCGAGTGTTCCATGTATCCAAGCTCCGAAAGTATGTCGGGGATCCGTCTCATATTTTGGATTTCAGTACAGTGCAGCTGGACGGTGATTTGACTTATGATGTGGAGCCGATGGCTATTGTTGACCGGCATATTTGAAAGTTGAGATCAAAAAATATAGCTTCGGTGAAGGTGCAGTGGAGAGGCCAGCCAGTCGGAGAAGCTACTTGGGAGATTGAGCGGGAGATGCGGAGCAAATATCCACATCTATTTGAGGCTCCAGGTATGATTCTAAGCCCGTTCGAGGACGAACGTTTGTTAAGAGGGGGAAAATGTAACGACCCGGCCGATCGTTTTGACTATTTCCTCGTTCCCCCATTTACTGCTCAAATTGTAAATTACAGTAGTTATTTGGCTTGCCAGGGTAATTGGTTTGGGTTCGGTGAGGTTTTGAAATGATTTAGAGTGCTTAGTTCTAAAGTTTTAGAATTTAAGTTGAAAAGGTTGACCGGATGTTAACTTATGTGCAACGACCCCGGAAAAATTTTGCTAAGAAAATTAAGGTTTGGTGGTGCCGAGGTAGATCAATTAGTACAAAGATTACGCACCTATATGTAAAGAAAAATTCTTTTGGAAAAGGTCGTTTCTGCGACCACTATGCGGTCGCAGAATCACTCTGCGGACCGCATAATGATCACAAAGTGGAACAGGAGGAGGGCAAGATTTGAGGAAAACCTGCGGTGCATTATGCGACCGCAAAATAAGTATGCGGACCGCATAATGATCGCAGAACATGTCAGTAACGCCCAGCTTTGGAGGCCAAATTATGCGGCCAGTATGCGGATCGCATACCTGTTATGCGATCGCATATGCGACCACATAACTGCATCGGAGCTTCCATTCTTTCTAAGTTTTGACCCGACCCAACTTCGATTTATAGCCCTTGAAGCTCATTTTTGAGCTAAAATATGATATTTTAGAGAGAGGTGAGAGCATTTTAGAGAGATAAAGTGAAGACTTAGTGATGTATCCATCAATTCTTGTTCAAGGTTTGAAGATTTCATAAGGATCTTGCTAGGGCTTCAAAGAGGTAAGAATTGCTTTCCCCAATTCTTCAATTTCGAGTTTGGAGTAAATATGGGTGATTAATAGTATGATTCTTGGGTGTAGAATATCATATATACATACCAATAAGGTTGTGGAAAGATTGTTAAGTTCAAATGGGTAAGGATTTGGCTGAAAATGGTAGAAATTTTCATAGACTTTAATTGAAGATTTGAGGGTCGAGTTGGTGTCGGATTTTGGTGAAATTTTTATGGTTGGACTCGTGGTTAGATGAGCGCTCATATTCTGTAACTTTTGTCGGGTTCTGATACGTGAGACCCACAGGCAATTTTTGAGTTAATTTCGGATTTTATTGGAAAAATTAGTATCACCTTATGGAATTAATTACAATAATTGGTATTGACTGAATCAAATAAATTGTGGCTAGATACAAGGTTTTCGAAGACCAATTCTCGTGGAAAAGGAATAGCGGAATAAAGAATTACACGGGTTGAGGTAAGTAACAATTATAAATCTGGTCCTGAGTGTATGAAACCCCGGATTTTGGTATCATGTGATTATTTTGGAGGTGGCGCACATGCTAGGTGACGGGCGTGTGAGTGTGTACCGAGGGGATTATGACTTGGTCTGTCCCAGGAAACTGTAAAGTTGAATAATTTATTGTTAGCTATATGATCTCTATGTGTTGAAGAAATTTGACTATAAATCATGTTAGAAATCATGCTTAGGCTATGTTATAGTACTGTTGAGACCCGTAGAGGTCGCGTAATTGTTGAATTATTTGCTAATTGATGTCTTGTACTCAGTCATGATCTTTCTTGCGTATTATACCTCAGCCTTTCTGGATATTTGTTGATATACTAGGTTATCTTTGTTTGGGCTGATCTTTGTGATTTCTGAAAGCCCGAGAGACTTGAGAGGTTGAGGACTGAGTAAGGTTGAGGGATTGTCGATGAGGTAAGGATATTATGGCACGTGAGTTGTCCGTGCAGGATATTATAGCAAGTGAGTTGTTCGTGCAGCACGTGAGTTGTCCGTGCAGATTATGACGCTTGAGCTGTAGGAGCCCCTCCGGAGTCTGTACACCCCCCAGTGAGCGTGGGTACCCATTGAGTGTGAGTGCTGAGGGCTGAGAGCCGAGTGGTTGAGCTATTGTGATAAGTTGAGTGACTGTTTCCTGAGAGGCTGTACTTGCTTTACATTTGTTGTTGCACTTGGTTGCTATCTGTCATTGTTATAAAATCTCTGAAAGAATTTATATCCGGATTACTTGAAATTGAACTGTATAAAATTGATTTGACTTAAACTGCCGGATTTGAATGCATGTCTATTCTTTGCTGGAGCTACTGAAAGTGAACTATGACTATGTAGCTCATCATTATCTTCAATTCCTTAGTTATTATTGTTACTTTATGAGTTGGTTGTACTCATACTACATCCTGCACTTCGTGTGCAGATCCAGGTGTTTCTGAACATAGCGGGTGTTGATCATTTTACGCAGTTGATTTTCAGGAGATTTTGAGGTAGCTGCCGTGTTCCGCAGACCTTGTCTCTCCTTCTCTATCTCCTTGTTTACTATATTTGGTTTCATACTATTATAGGCCGTATTTTCCAGACTTGTACTCATATTAGATGCTCATTTACTCAGTGACACCAGGTTTTGGGGAGTGTTCGTATTTGTATTTGGGAGATTTTGTATTGTATTTAAATATTATATTTTCAAACTTAAAAGGAAATGTGGTTAAGTGACATTAAAGGCTTGCCTAGTATCGAGATAGGTGCCATTACGACGGGTGAGATTTTGGGTCGTGACATGTTGGTATCTCCCAAAAATCGGCTAAATCCGAGCTCCAAATTGTTAAAAATGGAAAATGGTCATCCCATTTTCAAAACTTAAACTCTCTGCCCAGTGATTTCTTCTACGCGATCGCAAACTTCCTCACGCGATCGCGTAGCACAAATTTTCTGCCCAAACATTAACCCTATGTGATCGCATCAAATCCCACGCAATCGCGATGCACTAGGTTCTGACTCTACGCGATCGCATCCCTCTTCACGCGATTGCGTAGCACAAACACGTGGCCCAACTTCCTCTCAAATTTCCCCTACGCGATCGCAAACAATGACACGCGATCGCGATACACACACTGGCCAATCCTACGCGATCGCGGACGTGTCTACGCGATCGCAGTGGACAAATTCCCAGCTGCCTAAATTAACCCTACGCCATCGCAACCCCATTAACGCGATCGCGTAGAACAAATCCACCTCTGCCTAAATTACTCTACGCGATCGTGTATAAGGATACCATAAGAAAATACCAGCAGTGTTCCAAAGGCCAAAAGTGATCCGTTAGCCGTCCGAAACTCACCCGAGCCCCTCGGGATCTCAACCAATTATACCAACAAGTCCTAAAACATCATACGAACTTAGTCGAAACCTCAAATCACATCAAACAATGCTAAAACCACGAATCATCCTCCAATTCAAGTTTAATGAAACTTAAAATTTCTAACTTCTTCATTTGATACCGAATCCTATCAAATCAAGTCCGATTGACCTCAAACTTTGCACACAAGTCATAAATGACATAACGGAGCTATGAAAATTTTCAGAACTGGATTCCGATATTAAAAAGTCAACTCCCCGGTCAAACTTCAAAACTTAAATTCATATTTTAGCCATTTCAAATCTAATTTAATTATGGACTTCCAAATAAAATTTCGAACACGCTCCTAAGTCCAAAATCACCATACGGAGCTTTTGGAATCGTCAAAATTCTATTCCGGGATTATTTTCTCAAAATATTAATCGAAGTTCAACTTAGCACTTTAAGGCCAACTTAAGCAACCAAGTGTTCCGGTTTCAACCCAAACACTTTCAAAAATCGAACCAACTATCCCCGCAAGTCATAAATTATTAAAAGCACATACGGGAAGTTTTATTTTATGGAACGGGGTCCTAAAAGTTAAAATGACTGATTGGATTATTACAATAAAGTTTGATAGATTTAAGCGGTCCGGAGGTCAATTCAAGCAAGAAGGCGATTTTGGAATATCGGCATAACTTCAAAGAGGTAACTGCCTTGCTTAACCTCGAGTGGGGGAATTACCCCTTAGGCATCGAGTCTTATGTTCCATTTGTGAAATGTGAAAATCCGTATACGCGAGGTGACGAGTACGTACTCGGCTTATATATGTAAATTTTTATTGAGTTAAAGTCTTGAGCATATTGTGTGGTAAATTGGGTAATTGTTGGTATATATTTAATCATCTATTTGTCGTGCCTAAATCCTTGTTGTTGTTGAATCTGTTGTTATATGACAATTTGATGTGATTGTTACTTGATTATTTATGTAATTCCGTGAATTTGTTGGTTTGATAATTATTGGAATTGAATATCATTATGGATTTTTCCTCTGCAAATAATTAATTAAATGAGCTTAAGAAGAGGTGTTTATATAATTATTAAAATTTTGAATTTAATGAAGACTTTGCTTTATGTTGAGTAGTTTCTATCTCTATTGGTTGTTTTTGGGGTTGTACACATGGTGTGGAGCTTTTGGCTATTTGTTGTGAAATAAATTAGTTTTGTTATATTCTTGGAATTTGTTGTGGCCATTGAGAAAACTGTAATGTGAATTGATTTTGTTATGTTGCCGTTATAACTTGCCGTGTAAAATTTTGTATTGTGTGAATTATTATTTTGAGGAGATAAGGGTGTTATTTCACCGCTGATATTATGTGGGTATAAGGGTGGCATTTCACTGTTGTTATGTTATTGGAATATTGTCTGGGCGGATCGATAAGGGTGGCAATATGAGCGATAAAGGTGGCAATATGAGCGATAAGGGTGGCTATTGTTATTGTCTGGGCGGAGCGATAAGAGTGGCTATATGAGCGATAAGGGTGGCTATATGAGCGATAAGGGTGGCTATATGAGCGATAAGGATGGCAATAGGAGCGATAAAGGTGGCTATTGTCAGGGACGATATGTGATGATGTGGGGTTGTAGTGTTGATGATTTTTATGTGATGTTGTGATTTTCTTGTGTTTATTTTTATACCTTGTGCAATGTCTTATTGTTGGTAAATTGATAACAATCTGATTTATGTTGAAATTGAGAGCCTGTGGCTATGGCCAGGCGGATTATAAAATGAAATGTGGGCACGAGGTGCCGTGAGTAAATAATGAGGATATTTGGCACGTGAATTGTCCGTGCAGTTGAGATATGAAATGTGGGCACGAGGTGATGTGATGAAATGATAATGAGATTTGGCACGTGAGTAGTCCGTGCAGTTGTGATATGAAATGAGGGCACGAGGTGCAAGGAAAATATGATGATTTAATTCTGGGCACGAGGTGCCGTGGNGAAATAATAATGATATTTGGCACGTGAGTTGTTCGTACAGTTGTCATATGAAATGAGGGCACGAGGTGCTGGGAAAATATGATAATTTAATTATGAGCATGAGGTGCCGTGAAAATATAAAAATGGACGGAGACCCGTGTTTACGAAAAATATAAAAATGGGCTGAGACCCGTATTTTTATGATTATGAAATGCAGTGTCACATGTTGACTTTTTATTTGAAAGAATTATATTCAAAATATTTATTTGGAAGGATTTTTTACTTAGAAAGTAATATAGGAAAGAATTGTATTGGAAAGATATTTATTTGAGGAAATTATATTTGAAAAGATTTATTGAAAGAATTATATTTGAAAAATAATTATTTGAGAAAATTATATTTGAAAGAAAATTATTTGGAAGAATTATATGTGAAAGCCATTTACTTGAAGGACTTGATTTAAGTGGGTGTAATTGTACTTATTAATTGTTGAGTGATATTAATGATATTCTTGTTATCTGCTGTGCATATCACTGGTTGTTTCATGTTGCCCTATTGTTATTTGTTTCCTATTAATTTGTATATTATATTGCACAGGTTATTAGACTAGTGAGTGTCTTGACTGTACCTCGTCTCTACTCTATTGAGGTTAGTCTTGATACTTACTGGGTACCAACCGTGGTGTACTCATAATATACTTCTGCACATTTTTGTGTAGAGCCAGATATTGAAAATATCGGAGTTGAGCAGAGTAAAAGTGGGATCGTAAGGATTCAAGGTAGAGCTGCTCGGTCGTTGCAGTCCCTTGGAGTCTTTTTATTTTATTGTACTGTTAATTTGTAATCAAACATTATTGTATGTTCAGTCCTCGTGATCATTCTATGTATTCAGTTAGAGTTTGTGCCTCAGTACTACCGGTCTTGGAAGGTTATGTATTGTAATTATTTCCGCTGTTAGTTTTGATTACTTAAACAAATGGCTTCAAATACGTAATGGAAATCGGCTTACCTAGTCTTAGAGACTAGGTGCCATCACGACGCCTGTGGTGGGATTTTGGGTTGTGACAAGTTGGTATCAGAGCTCTAGGTTCATAGGTTCTACGAGTCACGAACGAGTTTAGTAGAGTCTTGTAGATCGGTACGGAGACATATGTACTTATCTTCGAAAGGCTACATAACTATTAGGAAAGTTCCATTTCTTTCATTCCTGTCGTGCAGAATTTGTTGAATTTGGAATTTGAACCTTTGTATCTCTATTCTCTCACAGATGGTGAGGACACATGCTACCGTGTTAGCTGAGCAGGCATCCGCACATACTGCTAGGGCTGCAAGAGGCCGGGGGCCGAGGTAGAGGCCGATGAAGGGAACGTGCTACGACTAGAGCACCTGTCAGAATAATAGTTGAGGAGCTACCAGTAGCTCTAGTTGGGGGACAGGTACTAGAAGCACTTGTTGTACCCCGGACTTTAGGAGATTTTAGCACAGTTCCTGAGTATGTTTGGTATATTAACTCAGGCGGGATTGATCTCTGTTTCACCAAATAATTCACAGATTGGGGGAGTAACTCATACTCCTACCACAACTCCAGAGCAGCAGGTTCACGTTGGTCAGGTTCCGGGTATAGTACCGGTACAACCTGTTATTCCGGTTCGGCCTGAGGTCAGGTACGATGCATCAGAAGAAGAACAAAAGAGACTCGAAAGGTTTAAGAAATATGGTCCACCAACTTTCAGTGGCACACCTACAGAGGATGCCCAAGAATTTTTAGAAAATTGTCACCGTATTCTCCATACCATGGGTATTGTGGAGGTGAGCGGAGTTGCCTTTACTATATTTCAATTATCAGGCGCAACGTATCAGTGGTGGCAAATATATAAAAAAGGTAGACAAGCCGATGCCACACCACCAACTTGGGCTCAATTTTCGGAAATGTTTTTGAAAGAGTTTGTTCCCCAGACTCT
>AWOL01S0030212.1:18766-29561 GCA_000715115.1 Nicotiana otophora
TATATTGCACATGTTATTAGACTAGTGAGTGTCTTGACTGTTCCTCGTCTCTACTCCATTGAGGTTAGTCTTGATACTTATTGGGTACCGACCATGGTGTACTCATACTACACTTCTGTATATTTTTGTGCAGAGCCATGTATTGGAAATATCGGACTTGAGCAGAGTTAAAGCGGGATCGTAAGGATTCAAGGTAGAGCTGCTCGGTCGTCGCAGTCCCTTGGAGTCTTTTCATTTTATTGTACTGTTAATTTGTAATCAAACAGTATTGTATGTTCGGTCCTCGTGATCATTCTATGTATTCAGTTAGAGTTCGTGACTCAGTACTACCAGTCTTGGGAAGTTGTGTATTGTAATTATTTCCGCTGTTAGTTTTGATTACTTAAAAAAATAAATGGCTTCAAAAATGTAATGAAAATCGGCTTACCTAATCTTAGAGACTAGGTACCATCACGACGCATGTGGTGGAATTTTGTGTCGTGATAGTATTATATGCGTAACATATAACCAAGCAAGCGATGATAAAGATATTAAAATATAAGCAAAAGACTCAAATTGATTTACGCAAATTTGGCCACTCCAGATGTAAGTGATATCTACATCACTACTACCAATAAGAAAAACTCACCACCTCAAGGATATAATCCGCCTTATGATACTCGGGAGGAATAAGATCTAACCACGAAGGTAAGAACGCCGCCTAACATCGGAGATGAACACTGAAATAGAAATTAAATCCGAAGTAAGTGCTCAAAATGGCAGAGTCTCGTGCTGATAACGTGTTATAAAATAAAGACTATAAATTAAAGACAAGTATAGAGAAAAACTGATATATTATTCAATTTCAAACTCATGTACATAATGAACTGAAATCTCCTCTATTTATAAAAGAAAAGAAGCTGCTGTGTAAGCTGCTACTGCAAGCTGCTGTGTAAGCTACTTGTAAGCTGTTATTGTACCACATATAGATAATCTTTTACCGAGGGTAGTATTTATCCATAATGGAGTACCGAAAGGATAAGCTCATTGTACCAGATATAAATAATCTTCTACCGGGGATAATATTTATCCATAACGGAGTATCGAAAGGATAAGATTCTTCAGGAGGCTTATTTCCAATAGAGTACTAAATAGATAAATATATTTACGACGGAGTCCCATATGAATAAACTTCTTCAGAAAGCTTATTTATAACGGAGTATTAAATGAACATCCATAATATAATATATTCGTAACACTTTGAACATTTTGACTAAACCTTAAAATCTCACTCGTATGTTACTTTACTTTACTTTACTTTACTTTACTACTATTTAGAAGCATCAGTACTTGGTCGTCCTGCCTGCCTGTCCACACAGGGTTAATATTGGAAATGTGTGCTCTTGTGTAGGGGTATTCAAAACCGAATCGAAATCGAAAATCGAATTGCAAAAGTGGCTTAATAGCTTATTGGTATCGGGTTATCAGTTTAATGGATGGGGAACAGATTGAAGTTTTATTATTAACGACTTATCAGTTTGGGGGCGTATTATTCAATTTTCTTATCGAATAAACCGTTAACTCGTTAAGAATTTATATATATATATATATATATATATATATATATTTATATATTTACATATTTATCCATATGTATATTAAATATCCCTTCCATAGTTCCTCTTATCCACTGTTGAAGAATTTTCATTTTTTTTTGTTGCTCAAACATTTAACATGCCAACAATCTCCTTCTTTGCATGTTATAAATATATAGGTAAATGGAATCCTAATGCCACCGGATGGACAAGATTGTTAGCCAAAAGAAGATAGTAACAAGCAATGGCTTGTGTTTTACGACCATTTAAGGTAATGGTAAAAAATAGTAGGAATATATGCAAAGTAAACTGACTTTTTCTGGTATTTACTAGTAACAGTGTAACACGAAGGACCAAAATAACCCTCTGTGTACATGAAATATGAACCTAATAAGTGAAAGTAGCTGTCTTCTTCTAAAGTTGATATAAAAAAGTCATAAAAACTTATTAAAAAAAGGAGCAAATTCCATGTCGAGCCAACAAATGGATGGCTCAGGCTTAAAGTTTTAGTCAAACTTACCTTACAAAAATTGGACCCTAAACTTGATTTTGCAAAATAAGAACATACGAAGTTGTAGGTGGAAAAGTGGGGGAAATTGAATCTTTATAATCTCAAATTTAGATGCACCAAAAATATTACAATATCGGAAGACGAGGAGTTTTTGAAAGAAGGAAATAAAGTGCAACGGATGAGCAATTAAGTCACAAAAATTGGAAGGTTTGAGATGACGTTAAACGTGACCTTGCCGCGATCTGCGATTTCATTGTTAATCCCATGGACTCGTGCCTACGTGAATTCGTTGAGTACTTACTTCAGTTAGGATGTTATTCCATTAGATCTGGTTTACTTTGTTTAAAATCTCCATTATGGCAATCTATATGTTGGTGTAGTGTGATCGTATTTGTTGATAGACATCTTTTATTTAGGAAAAGTTTAGGGCCATCTTGCAGGAAGACTAGCAGATTCAACTGCACCAGTTCGTATTGATCTCTAATTATTCTGTAGGGTCATTAACAACTGTTAGATCACCCAAATCTCATCAACTAATTGGATATTGGGGGGCTGAAGGAAAGAGGTATTTAGAGGCTATCCGTGTAAGAATTCCTACCAAATAGAAGCGTAGACGATCATTTTTCAGTAGTGTCTTTACTGTTCTTTCTTGCCAAAGAAACTGCACATAGTGCTTGGACAGCTCAAGGATGTAGTGTCTTTACTGTTCTTTCTTGCCAAAGAAACTGCACATAGTGCTTGGACAGCTCAAGGATGGCTTATTCGCATGAAGAATCAGCAGTTCAGGTACTTTATTTGAATATCTTCTGAAGTTCTCTTCCTATTTTTTCATTATAAAATTACTGGAGTATAAACTTTTGGCCAGATGTTCCCTCATTATGTAACCCTATTAGTGCTGTCATTGTATGGACTAACCGACCTACTATTAGCATCAACCAGTACGTAGGAGAACTGAAATAGATGACGAGTATGAATGAGTTCTAATTGTGATGTTTATCCGTAAGAGAAAAAGTTCAAAACCACTAGAAGTGAGAGTTTAGTTTAGAAACAATCTGAGAGAAATTGTTACCAGGTAGTGCAAATTGCAACTAGATATTACCTGACTGTATTCTGCTGAAATATTAAAGAGTGATTTGGATAAAGTACTCAGTTGACAATTACATGACCAACTAACACTTTGGATTGAATGAGTCTTACTTCCGGAAGCACATTTTGAGGGGTCAGAACTCTATAAAAGAGTTTAATCCAAATGTTTAACTTTCATAGTTTTGCTTCTCATTTTTTTCATTTGATGTCCTTAAAATAATTTAATGTGGAATGAAATTTGTTGTTGAAGGTGAAGAATCAATAAAGTGGCTTCAGTGTTACGAGCTAAAACATGTTTCTTCATGGAGTATTTTCCTAAATGTTTCCATATATTTTCTCCCATTTTTTTGCCAGAGATCTTTGTCTGCTGATATTGGTTAGGGATTTAATTTACTACAATTAATTTCTTTCTGGCCTCCAAGAAAAATATCTGCATTATAAGAAAACGAAATATTTCTAATTCTTTCCTGAATTCCGGTTAAAATTAGTTTCTTTCCTAACTTTTGACCGTTGTGGGCCATTTCAGATCAAATTTCAAAGGGTAATTATGTGTTTCTAAGATATTTATTGCGAACCCTTACAAGTTTTCACGAAGTTGTGCGAACTAATTGATTTTTTTTCCTTCGTTGCAGTTTATTTAGTCAATAATCTTGGAATTCCAATATTTCTTGGATGGTTAGCTAGAATTTTGTATGTAGCTTAGAGAACTTATTCTCATTGGGCTACCTTCTTACATTCTAAAACTCGTTAGTTAAATATAATACATTTACCAAAAAGTTCTAGGTGGAGAATGGTGTGGAGTTATCCTATTACTCTACCGAGTTTTGAATTGTGCGCCATTTGTCCTCAGGAATATCTCATTACTGGTACGAAAGCATGAATTTCAAATAAGCTATTGCAAAGAGGCAGTCGTTCTCAGGTTAAGAAATTGACCAAACAGCTGCGACTGGTGTTTTTGCGCTATAAGAGAGTTCATTTAGCTTAACATCGTGCTCAGCCCCCTTCATCTCTCGAACTCTCCGTCAACATTGACTATTACCCGCAAAGGATGAAACTTATGACTGTTGGTTGCTAATATAACGAACAAGTTAGTATCTGTCCAACCTACAAAACTTAGTAGAAATGGAATACATATTTTATTTATCTTTTTCCCTTTATCATTTTTTTGGTGATCTTGCTATTCATTTTATTGACTCTATAGCTGAATATAATCTCCCATGCTCAGCCATGCTCAGTAATCAAATAGCTGATCGATGAGTTTAGAGATGGAGATTTGCTGTTTGAGAATTAAGCTTAATTTAATCTTTCTAAAAAAAATAAAAATTTAAGCTTAATTTAACCAAATGTTTGCTGGTTTTCTTTCGATGACAAATTAGGGCTAAATTGTATAAATGAGACTGACCAAACATGTTTTGCATGATGACTTTTATACTAATATTGAAAGAGGGAGTGGTAGGCCGTCCTTCTTGGTAAACTTGATAACATTTTAAATGTTTTGTTGCTGCTTTAACTTTATCTTGATGTTTACTTGTCTATTTCTGAGGCTGCAATTAGAAACATATTTCGATCCCGATTCTATGGGTATGAATCATAGTTTATAGTAATGCATGAATATCTTTGTGAACAAGTTGTTAATCTTTGTTTAAAAAAGAAATATCTAAATCGGAATTGCTGTATTATTTTTGTTATACTTTTTTACTTGATAACAGTTCAGTCCGCTGTATTCTGGAAATAGTGAAGTGTGGACACATAAAAATTGCTAGCTTTATTTCTTCAATTGATCACTTGTGCAACTTAAATTTTTATTGAGGGGTATTTATTTAGTGATTGAGTTAAAAACAGATTTGCCTTGGCATATTTTATTGCTATGAACTTTTCAAAGAAGCCTTGAGAATGTAACTCGAATTATTTTTAAAATTAGATTTAGTAATTTTGTATCTTGAGTTTAGGCGCGGGTCCGCTTTAAAATTGTCCGCCATACACCCACCCTTAAGGGCCTCTTTATCGTCCTGCTTCCGCAAATTTACGATAAAGTCCTTTTCGTTGTCCTACTCTACACTTTATGTGCAGATCTAGGTGTTGCCAGTAGCAGTGATTGCTAGAGAGTTGTTATTCATATCTGCATGGAGATTTCGAGGTAGCACTGATGTCCCCATTTGTAGGCCTTGAAGTCTGTTCCCTTATCTTATTATTACTACTATTTAGTCTTTTAGACAGTTATGTATTTTGTCCAAACCTTTTAATTATTCTCTATAGAGCTCATATACTCGATGACACTAGATTTTGGGATGACTTTCAGTTGTATAGTCGTTAATTTCAGTTATTTCTGCCATTCCACGATTGAGACCTATTTTCTTACTGTTATTGATGTTTATTTTTACATATGTTATTGTTGGCTTGCCTAGCAAGCGTTGTTAGGCGCCATCACGGCTTCAATGGGATTTTGGGTCGTGACTCTAAATCATGGTGTCTAATCATAGTTAAGGCTCATCACGTAGTCATAAAATCAACGAAAACACAAATAAATAATTAACACAATCCAAGTAAGGCATACTGTAAGCCTAATTTTACCCATGCATGATCATAATCTAGCTAATGCATATACGCTCGTCACCTCGCATATACGTAGCTCCCAAATCAAGCAACAAGTAGCAAATAGATCACCTATCGGGAGAATTCCCTCTTACAAGGATAGACAAGAGACTTACCTCCACCCTAGAAGACCTTCAACCTTCCAAAACCGCTTTTCCTTTCAAATCCACCACCAAATGACTCGAATCTAGCCAAATATTACTTATATTAGTCAGTACAAGCTATAGATTCAACCCCAAACAATAAATCTTCAACCTTTAATCAAATCTCAAAAGGTCAACAAAGTCAACCCGGGCTAAAACATCCTAGGAACCTCCAAATCCAAATCCAGACATACGCCTAAGTCCAAAATTACCGTATCAACTAATTTAAACCATCAAAACACCAATCCGCGATCATCTACTCGAAAGTCAAATCTTGATCAACTATTACAACTTAAGCTTCCAAAAATGGAACTAAGTGTTCCAATTCACTCTCAAACTTTTCCGAAACCAAAACTAACCATCTCCGCAAGTTACAAAACAACAAGCAAACATACGGGAAGCATCAAATAGAGAAATGAGGCTCAAATACAGTAAATAATCGGCCAGGTCGTTACATTATCTGCCTCTTAAACGAATGTTCATCCTCAAATGGGTTTAGAAACATACCTGGGATGTTAAAAAGATAAGGATATCTGCTCCTCATATCATGCTCGGTCTCCGAAGACATCTTCTCGACCGATTGACCTCTCCACTGAACCTTCACTGATGCAATCTTTAGATCTCAAGTTCCAAACTTGCCTATCCAAAATGTCCACCGGCTCTTCTTCATAAGGTAAGTTTTTATCCAATTGCACTATACTGAAATCCAACACATGTGACTGATCCTAATAATACTTTTGAAGCATGGAAACATGAAACATCAGACGAACTTCTGACAAGATGGGTGGCAAAGCGAGTATATAAGAAACCTAACCAACTCTCTCTAAGACCTAAAATGGACGAATACAACGAGGGCTCAACTTGCCCTTCCTCCCAAATGTCATCACGCTTTTCATATGCGAAACTCAAAGAAGAACCTTCTCACCCTACATAAAAACCATATCACGAGCTTTCCTATCAATATTACCATTTGGCCTGGACTGTGCTGTACGAAGCCACTCCAGTATCAGTTTCACCTTCTCCAAAGCATCACGGACCAAATTTGTGCCCAACAGCCTAGCCTCCCTAGGCTCAAACAAACCAACTAGAGAATGATATTGTGTAATGACCCAACCGATCATTTTAACTTTTAGAACCCCGTTACCTAAAATAAAACTCCATGTATATGCGTTTAATGATTTATGACTTACGGTGATGGTTGGTTTGGGACTTGGAAGTGTTCAGGTTAAAATCGGAACACTTAGTTTCTCAAGTTGGCCTTAAAGTGCTAAGTTTGACTTCGGTCAATATTTTGAGAAAAATAGCCCCGGAATCGGAATTTGACGATTCCAATAGCTCTGTATGATGATTTTGGACTTAGGAGTGTATTCGAAATTTTATTTGGAAGTCCGTAGTTAAATTAGGCTTGAAATGGCTAAAACAAGAATTTAAGTTTGGAAGTTTGACCGGGGTGTTGACTTTTTGATATCGGAGTAGGAATCCAGTTCCAAAAATGTTTTAGCTCCGTTATGTCATTTATGACTTGTGTGCAAAATTTGAGGTCAATCAGACTTGATTTGATAGGTTTCAGCACTAAATGTAGAAGTTAGAAATCTTAAGTTTCATTAAGCTTGAATTGGAGGATGATTCATGGTTTTAGCATTGTTTGGTATGATTCGAGGATTCGACTAAGTTCGTATGATATTTTGGAACTTGTTGGTATAATTGGTTGAGGTCCCGAGGGGTTCGGGTGAGTTTCAGATGGCTAACAGATCATTTTTGGCTTTTGGGAGATTGTTGATAGTTGCTGGAGTTTTCTTCTGATTTCCTTATACGCGATCGCGTAAGTCTGTCTGCGATCGCGTGGGGTAATTTGGGCAGAGGTGAATTTGTTCTACGCGAACATGTGAATGGGGTTTGCGATCACGTAGGCTTAATTGGGCAATAAAACAAATTGTTCTATGCGATCGTGTGGGCAACTCCGCGATCGCATAGGTTGGGCCAGTCTGTGCATAACTATCGCGTGGCATTGTTTACGATCGCGTAGGGGAAACTGGAGAGGAAGTTGGGCCACGTGTTTGCTCTATGCGATCGCATGAAGAGGGATGCAATCGCGTAGAGTTGGAACCTTGTGCATCGCGATCGCGTGGCACTCTTTGCGATCATGTAGGGTTATTTTCTGGGCAGTACAAATTTGTGCTACGCGATCGCGTGAGGAAGTTCGCAATCGCGTAGAAGAAATCACTGGGCAGAGAGTTTAAGTTCTGAAAATGGGATTTCATTTTTACCGATTTGGAGCTCGGATTGAGGCGATTTTTGGGAGATTTTCAGAGAAAACAATGGGGTAAGTGTTCTTAACTCAATATTGGTTAAATTACCTCAATCCATCACTGTTTTTATTGTTTAATTGGTGAATTAAGTTGGAAAACTTTGAAATCCCTCTTTGATAGATTTGAGGATTTGAGGGCCAAATTATTATTAGAATTTAGTAATTTTGGTATGAGTAGACTCGTGGTTGAGTGGGCGTTCATATTTTGTAACTTTCACTGAATTTCGAGACATGGGCCCCACGAACGATTTTTGAATTAATTTCGAATTTGATTGAAAAATGTAGTATTTTCGAATTTTAGAGTTGGATAATCGTGAAAAAGGCCTTCTAGTGGAATACATTGGAGCAAGCTGAGGTAAGTCTCTTGTCTAATCTTGTGAGGGGAAAATTACCCCATAGGTAATTAAAGTAATAATTATTGCTAATTGTGGGGGCTACGTACGCACGAGGTGACGAGAGTCCGTGCGTAGCTACTATTAATGCTAAAGTCCGGGTAGTTTAGGACTCAAATCATGAATTACTTGTGTAAATTGTATTCTTTGTTTAATTAATATATATATATTGTCAATTGTTAGATAAATAAAATATTAAAGGATGTAAATCTTATATGCTTCATTTTCTGTTTAAATTAATTAATTGTTAAAAGAAATTGTTCATCCTCTCGAATTTATCTTATAATAAATATACTCTCTTTCTGGAGGTACATAAGTAAATGTCCTCCTTTCTTGTGGAACGAGCCGAACGCCTCGGCAGGATAGATGCATCTATGGATTGCGCCGCACATCCCTCGGTCAATGTGCATGATACTCTGGATTGGGCCGTACGACCTCGGCAGCAATCGTTCCTAATAATAATATTTACATGATACTTTGATAGTTTATTGCAGCTTGTAAAGCTAATTGATAAATTGGAACAACAACAACAACAACAACAACCCAGTAGGATCCCATTAATGGGGTCTGGGGAGGGTAGTATGTACGCAGACCTTACCCCTACCCCGAAGGAGTAGAGAGGCTGTTTCCGAAAGACCCTCGGCTCCAAAAAAATAAAAAAAAAATAAAAAAAATAAAAAAATAAAAATAAAAAATAAAATAAAAAGCGAGAGATAATATTAGTATCACAACAACACTCATAAGCTAAATAGCAATACCATGAAATTCAGAAGAAAGATGCAAAGCAAAGGGAGGGGGGAGATAAAGGGAAGGGGGACAATTGATAAATTGGAAATTTATTGGAATTGAAGGAATTTAATTAATATATTGAAAAGTATTACATTTGAAGAAACTTAATTATTTCTACTGACTAAATAAAATTATTGTTGACTTTGTGAATCATGTTGAGTTAAATAAATTCTATTTTATTCTATTTAATATTGTTGACCCTTAGTGAGTGTCAAAGTCAACCATCTAGTCTCTACCACTTTGAGATTAGGCTTGATACTTACTGGGTACACGTTATTTATGTACTCATACTACACGTGCTACACCTTTTGTGCAGGGCCTGAGACAAGTACTAGTGGAGGATCTATCGTCTTACACCCACGTTATCCAGAGGCGTAGTTACATTCTGAGCCATTTTGCCTTTCTGAGCCGTTCTGCAGCTACCAGTGTCTCTTTTTGTATTTACATTCTGTCTATTTTATTTCAGACAGTATTTGGAGTTTTGTATAATCTACTAGAGGCTCATACACTTATGACACCAGGTCTTGGCACACACATTAGTAGAATTTGGAATTGTATTATTTTCTTGGATTTAAGTTAATCAGTATCTTTTCAAATTTCTTTAATATTTTTAGAAAACTAATAAAATTACTTAGAAACTTATTCTGAAAATAATTGATATATGTTTAATTTATTTGTTGGCTTGCCTAACTATAGTGTTGGGCGCCATCATGACCTTAGGTGAAATTGGATTGTGACAACATGGTATCAGAGCACTAGGTTCACGTAGGTCTCACAAGTTATGAGCAAACCTAACAGAGTCTTGCGGATCGGTACAGAGACGTCTGTACTTATCTTCGAGAGGCTATAGGGTGTTAAGAAGCTACCTTTCTTCATATTCCATCGTGAAATTGATATAGTACTAAATATCCTTCTCTTATTCTCTCACAAATGGTGAGAACGCGCTATTATGAGGTTCCAGACCAGGGAAGGGCTACTCCCCCAGTTGCTAGAGGCCGAGGGAGGGCTCCAGCCCGTGGTAGCGGGTGAGGACGTCCCAGGACTATTACATTTATGCCGCCAGTGGGTCCAACAGAGAATCTCATTATTGAGGAACAGGGTGAAGTGCCTGTGGCAGAGCCAGCTCCGGTGGATTTCACATCTGCACTGGGATTCCAGGATGTTATGGGTCGTATGTTGCGGTTCATGGACAATATGACTTAGGCCGGTTTATTTTCGGCAGACCCAGTCACATCCCAGGCGGACGAAGGAGCCCAGACCCCTACCGCACAGGCTCATGGACAGGCAACTGCTGTATATAAGACTCAGGGTGCACTACCCGTGGGTGGAGCCCAGCCAGTGGCAGCAGCTACACCTGAGCCCAGGCCAGCTGCAACCGCTGATCCTCAGAAACTATTGGA
>AWOL01S0030212.1:31200-44404 GCA_000715115.1 Nicotiana otophora
TAGGGTCAGATGTCAGTGACCGATTATGAGGCGAGATTTTCTGAATTATCTCGCCATGCACTTATGATACTCCCTACTGAGGCGAAGAGAGTTCGGAGGTTTGTTGCGGGTTTACATACTGGCATGCTGGCTACTATGGCTAGAGAGGTTGAGATGGGTACTTCTTATGAGCTAGTCGTGGAGATAGCCCGCAGGATTGAGGGTGTACGTTAGCGGAACCGAGATCAGGTTATGAGAGATAAGCGGTTCAGGTATTCTGGAGAGTTCAGATGTGCTCTGTCTCGGGGCAAAGGTTAGTTCGTGAGGGGGCAGTCCAGCAGGACCCCATATCCAGCACCACCGCCTCTTCGAGGTGCTCCAGTGTGACCCTATCTCAGTGCTATACCAGAGAGTTCTTATTGCCCACTAGCTATTCAGGGTCCTCCCAGTGGGTATTCAATTCCCCAGGGCCATACTCTTAGTCAGCAGCCAATCGCACCGAAGAGTTGTTACGAGTGCGGGGATCCTAGTCACATATGGAGATTCTGCCCTAGGCTGCAGGGTAGACTAGTGCAGCAGGGTCAGCAGCCTATGTTTACTGCACCAGTTGATCCACCAGTCGTCTGGCCACTAAGAGGTGGATGACAGGTGGGTAGGGGCCATCCTAAAGGTAGAGGTAAGCCAGGTGGAGGCCAGCCAGTTGGCGCTCCAGCTCGGTTCTATGCTTTTCCAGCCAGACCAGATGCAGAGGCCTCAGATGCCGTGATTACAAGTATTATTTTTGTTTGCGGCAAAGATGCCTCAGTAATATTTGATCCATGATCTACGCATTCATATGTGTTATATCTATTTGCTCCATTCATGGGTGTTTCTCGTGAGGCCTTGAGTACTCATGTTTATGTGTCCACTCCTGTGGGCGATTCTGTTATTGTGAACCGGATCTACCGATCCTGTATTATTACATTCCGTGGTTATGAAACTAGAGCAGATCTTCTACTGCTTGAGATGACCGACTTTGAAATTATTCTGGGCATGGACTGGTTATCTCCATATCATGCTCTTCTAGATTTTCATGCCAAGACTGTTACCTTGGCTATTCCAGCATTGCCTAGGCTGGAGTGGAAGGGTTCGTCTGTTAGTTCATTTAATCGAGTTATTTATTTTATGAAGGCTCAACACATGGATGAGAAGGGTTGTTTGGCTTATCTAGCCTATGTTCGGGATACTACTGCAGAGACTCCGACTATTGATTCAGTACCTGTAGTTCGGAAGTTCTCCGATGTATTTCCTTCAGATCTTCCAAGTATGCCACCTGATCGTGATTTTGATTTTTGTATTGACTTGGCTCCAGATACCCACCCTATATCTATCCCACCGTATCGCATGGCTCCGAAAGAATTGAAAGAATTAAAAGAACAACTTGATGAGTTACTAGCCAAAGGGTTCGTCAGACCGAGTGTATCGCCTTGGGGTGCACCGGTATTATTTGTGAAGACGAAGGATGGAACAATGCGGATGTGTATTGATTATCGCCAATTGAACAAAGTCACTATTAATAACAAGTACCCGTTGCCGCGTATTGATGATCTATCTGACCAGTTGCAGGGTGCTAGGGTGTTCTCTAAGATCGACTTGAGGTTAGGGTACCATCAGTTGAAGATTCGGGATTCAGATGTTTCGAAGACTGCTTTCCGGACTAGCTTTGGTCATTATGAGTTTCTGGTGATGTCCTTCGGTTTAACTAATTCCTCGGCAGCGTTTATGGATTTGATGAACATGGTATTCAGGCCATATATTGATTCGTTTGTCATTGTCTTCATTGATGACATCTTGATCTACTCGCGCAGTAAGGAGGAGCACGGGCACCATATGAGAGTGGTGCTTCAGATGTTGCGAGAACAAAAGCTATATGCTAAGTTATCCAAATGTGAATTATGGCTAGAGTCTGTAGCATTTTTGGGGCATATTGTATCGGGCGAGGGCATTGAGGTTAATCCCAAAAAGATTGAGCCAGTTTAGAATTGGCATCGTCCCACTTCGGCAACTGAAATCAGGAGTTTTCTGGGTTTAGCGGGTTATTATCGTCGGTTCGTGGAAGGTTTTTCATCTATTGCAGCACCTTTGACCAAATTAACACAGAAGGGTGCTCCGTTCTGATGGTCCGATGATTGTGAGGTGAGCTTTCAGAAGCTCAAGATAACATTGACTACAACACCAGTGTTAGTGTTGCCTTCCAGTTCAGGGATGTATACAGTGTATTATGACGCTTCACGCGTTCGCCTGGGTTGTGTATTAATGCAGGAAGGGCGAGTTATTGCATATGCTTCACATCAACTAAATCCCCACGAGAAGAATTATCCGGTACATGATTTGGAGTTAGCTGCGATTGTTCACGCTCTAAAGATTTGGAGGCATTATCTTTATGGGGTGTCTTGTGAAGTTTACACTGATCATCGTAGTTTGCAGCATTTGTTCAAGTAGAGGGACCTAAATCTAAGATAACGTAGATGGCTTGAGTTACTAAAAGATTATGATATTACTATCCTATATCATCCGGGCAAAGCAAATGTGGTTACAGATGCCTTGAGTAGAAAGACGGAGAGTATGGGTAGTTTGGCTTTCGTTTTAGCAGAGGAGAGGCCATTATCTTTGGATATTCAATCCTTGGCTAAACGACTTGTGAGGTTGGATATTTCAGAGCCCAACCGAGTTCTTGCATGTGTTGTAGCTCAGTCTTCACTATTTTAGCATATCAAGGCTTACTAGTATGATGATCCACACTTAATGGTTCTTCGCGAAACGTACTACGGGGTGGTGCCAAGGAAGTTACTATTGGAGCGGATGGTGTTCTGTGACTCCAGGATCGTCTATGTGTTCCTAATGTGGATGGACTAAGGAAAAAGATCTTAGGGAAATCACACAGTTCTCGGTATTCTATTCATCTAGGTGCTACGAAGATGTATCGTAACCTGAGGCAGCATTATTGGTGGCGGCAAATGAAAAAGGACATAGTTGAGTATGTATCTAGGTGTCTAGATTGCCAACAAGTTAAATATGAGCACCAGAGGCCAGGTGGCCTACTTCAGCAGATGACTATACCAGAGTGGAAATGGGAACACATCACTATGGACTTTGTAGTTGGGTTGCCGCGGACCTTGCGGAAGTTTGATGCAGTTTGGGTCATTGTCTATAGGTTGACCAAGTCAGCACACTTTATTCCTGTTGTCACTACGTATACTTCAGAGAGGTTGGCCCAGATATATATTCAGGAGATAGTTCGGTTGCACGGTGTGCCAATTTCTATCATATCAGATAGAGGCCCTCAGTTTACTTCACATTTCTGGAGAGCAGTACAAAGTGAATTGGGGACCTGTGTAGAGCTCAGCACAACCTTTTATCCGCAGACCGACGGGCAGTCAGAGCGAACAATTTAAATTTTGGAGGATATGCTTAGGGCATGTGTGATTGACTTTGGAGGCTAGTGTGATCATTTCTTGCCTTTGGCCGAGTTTGCTTATAATAACAGTTACCAATCCAGCATCGAGATGGCTCCATTTGAGGCTTATATGGTCGGCGATGTCGTTCGCCCATCAGGTGGTTTGATCCCGGTGAGGCTAAGTTATATGGTACTGATTTGGTTAAGGATGCCTTGGAAAAGGTAAGGTTGATTCAGGAGCGACTTCGTATAGCACAGTCCAGACATAAGAGTTAGGCAGATCAGAAAGCGCGTGATTTATCCTTTATGATGGGCGAAAATGTTCTCTTGAAGGTTTCGCCGATAAAAGGAATCATGAGATTCAGGAAGAAGGGCAAGTTGAGCCCAAGGTTTATAGGCCCATTTGAGGTGTTGTTACGAGTTGGAGAGGTTGCTTATGAGCTTGCATTGCCTCCCAGTCTATCGGGAGTTCATCCGATTTTCCATGTATCTATGCTCCGGAAGTATCATGCCGGCCTATCACATGTGCTACACTTCAGCACAGTTCAACTGGATAATAGTTTGGGCTATGAAGAATAACCAGTTGCCATTGTTGATAAACAGGTTCTCCAGTTGAGGTCCAAGAGGATTTATGCAGTGAAAGTCCAGTGGAGGGGCGAACCAGTCGAGGAAGAGACTTGGGAGGCCGAGGAAAACATGCAGAGCAGATATCCACACTTATTCAGCACTTCGGGTATAATTCTAAACTCGTTCGAGGACAAACGTTTGTTTAAGAGGTGGAGAATGTAATGACCCAACCAGTCATTTTAACTTTTAGAACCTCGTTCCCTAAAATAAAACTTCCCGTATGTACTTTTAATGATTTATGACTTGCGGGGATGGTTGGTTCGAGACTTGGAAGTGTTCGGGTTAAAATTATAACACTTAGTTCCTTAAGTTGGCCTTAAAGTGCTAAGTTTGACTTCGGTCAATATTTTGAGAAACGCGACCCCGGAATCGGGATTTGACGGTTTCAATAGTTTTGTATAGTGATTTTGGACTTAGAAGCGTATTCGGAATTTTATTTGGAAGTCCGTAGTTAAATTAGGCTTGAAATGGCTAAAACAAGAATTTAAGTTTGGAAGTTTGACCGGGGNAGTTTACTTCACATTTCTGGAGAGCAGTACAAAGTGAATTGGGGACCTGTGTAGAGCTCAGCACAACCTTTTATCCGCAGACCGACGGGCAGTCAGAGCGAACAATTTAAATTTTGGAGGATATGCTTAGGGCATGTGTGATTGACTTTGGAGGCTAGTGTGATCATTTCTTGCCTTTGGCCGAGTTTGCTTATAATAACAGTTACCAATCCAGCATCGAGATGGCTCCATTTGAGGCTTATATGGTCGGCGATGTCGTTCGCCCATCAGGTGGTTTGATCCCGGTGAGGCTAAGTTATATGGTACTGATTTGGTTAAGGATGCCTTGGAAAAGGTAAGGTTGATTCAGGAGCGACTTCGTATAGCACAGTCCAGACATAAGAGTTAGGCAGATCAGAAAGCGCGTGATTTATCCTTTATGATGGGCGAAAATGTTCTCTTGAAGGTTTCGCCGATAAAAGGAATCATGAGATTCAGGAAGAAGGGCAAGTTGAGCCCAAGGTTTATAGGCCCATTTGAGGTGTTGTTACGAGTTGGAGAGGTTGCTTATGAGCTTGCATTGCCTCCCAGTCTATCGGGAGTTCATCCGATTTTCCATGTATCTATGCTCCGGAAGTATCATGCCGGCCTATCACATGTGCTACACTTCAGCACAGTTCAACTGGATAATAGTTTGGGCTATGAAGAATAACCAGTTGCCATTGTTGATAAACAGGTTCTCCAGTTGAGGTCCAAGAGGATTTATGCAGTGAAAGTCCAGTGGAGGGGCGAACCAGTCGAGGAAGAGACTTGGGAGGCCGAGGAAAACATGCAGAGCAGATATCCACACTTATTCAGCACTTCGGGTATAATTCTAAACTCGTTCGAGGACAAACGTTTGTTTAAGAGGTGGAGAATGTAATGACCCAACCAGTCATTTTAACTTTTAGAACCTCGTTCCCTAAAATAAAACTTCCCGTATGTACTTTTAATGATTTATGACTTGCGGGGATGGTTGGTTCGAGACTTGGAAGTGTTCGGGTTAAAATTATAACACTTAGTTCCTTAAGTTGGCCTTAAAGTGCTAAGTTTGACTTCGGTCAATATTTTGAGAAACGCGACCCCGGAATCGGGATTTGACGGTTTCAATAGTTTTGTATAGTGATTTTGGACTTAGAAGCGTATTCGGAATTTTATTTGGAAGTCCGTAGTTAAATTAGGCTTGAAATGGCTAAAACAAGAATTTAAGTTTGGAAGTTTGACCGGGGTGTTGACTTTTTGATATCAGAGTCGGAATCCAGTTCCGAAAATTTTCATAGCTTTTTTATGTCATTTATGACTTGTGTGCAAAATTGGAGGTCAATCAGACTTGATTTGATAGGTTTTGGTATCGAATATAGAAATTGGTAATGCTAAGTTTCATTAAGATTGAATTGGAGGATGATTCGTAGTTTTAGCTTTGATTGGTGTGATTCGAGGGGTCGACTAAGTTCGTATGATATTTTGGGACTTGTTGGTATAATTGGTTGAGCTCTCGAGGGGCTCATGTGAGTTTCAGACGGCTAACGAATTATTTTTGGGTTTTGGGAGACTGCTGATAGCTGCTGGAATTTTCTTCTAATTTCCATATACGCGATCACGTAAGTCTGTCTGCGATCGTGTAGGGTAATTTGGGCAGAGGTGAATTTGTTCTACGTGATCACATGAATGGGGTTTGCGATCGCGTAGGCTTAATTGGCAACAAAAAACAAATTGTTCTATGCGATCGCGTGGGCAAGTCTGTGATCGCGTAGGTTGGGCCAGTTTGTGCATCGCGATCACGTGGCGTTGTTTGCGATTGCTTAGGGGAAACTGGAGAGGAAGCGGGGCCACGCGTTTACTCTATGCGATTGCGTGAAGAAGGATGTGATCGCGTGGAGTTGGAACCTTGTCCATCGCGATCGCGTAGGGTTATTTTTTGGGCAGTAACAATTTGTGCTACGCGATCGCGTAGAAGAAATCACTGGGCAGGTTTAAGTTCTGAAAATGGGATTCCATTTTTACCGATTTGGAGCTCAGATTAAGGTGATGTTGGGGAGATTTTCAAAGAAAACAACGGGGTAAGTGTTCTTAACTCAATACTGGTTAAATTACCCGAATTCATAACTGTTTTTATCGTTTAATTGGTAAATTAAGTTGGAAAGCTTTGAAAACCCTCTTAGATAGATTTGAGGATTTGAGGGCCAAATTGTTATCAGAATTTAGTAATTTTTATATGGGTAGAATCGTGGTTGAGTGGGCGTTCATATTTCATAACTTTGATCGAATTCTGAAACATGGGCCCCACGAACGATTTTTGAATTAATTTCGGATTTGTATTTGAAAAATGTAGTATTTTCTTATGGAATTGATTCCTATAATTTTTAGTGATTGTATCGAATTATTTTGGCTAGATTCGAGCCGGACAGAGTTGGATAATAGTGGAAAAGGCCTTCTAGTGGATTAAATTAAAGCAAGTTGAGGTAAGTCTCTTGTCTAATCTTATGAGGGAAAAATTACCCCGTAGGTAATTAATGTAATGATTATTACTAATTGTGGGTGCTACGTATGCACGAAGTGACGAGAGTCCGTGCGTAGCTACTAATAATGCTAAAGTACGGGTAGTTTAAGATTCAAAGCATGAATTACTTGTGTAAATATATATATATATATATATATATATTATTTTTTGAACAGTTAGATAAAAAAAATATTAAAGGATGGAAATCTCATATGCTTGATTTTCTGTTTCAATCAATTAATTGTTAAAAGAAATTGTTCATCCTCCCAAATTTATCTTATAATAAATATACTCTCCTTCCGGAGGTACATAAGAAAATGTCCTCCTTTCTTGTCGAACGGGCTGAACGCCTCGGCAGGATGGATGCATCTATGGATCGCGCCGCACGTCCCTCGGCAGTGTACACGACACTCAGGATCGGGTTGTACGACCTCGGCAGAAATCGTGCCTAATAATAATAATTACACGATACTTTGATAGTTTATTGAAGCTTGTAAAGCTAATTGATAAATTGAAAATTTATTGAAATTGAAGGAATTTAATTAATATATTGAGAATTGTTGCATTTGAAGGAATTTAATTATTTCTGCTGATTAAATACAATTATTGTTGACTTTGTGAATCATGTTGAGTTAAATAAATTCTATTCTATTTTATGTAATATTGTTGACCCTTAGTGAATGTCAAAGTCGACCATCTCGTCTCTACCACTTCGAGATTAGGCTTGATACTTAGTGGGTACACGTTGTTTACGTACTCATACTACACTTACTGCACTTTTTGTGCAGGGCCTGAGGTAAGTACTAGTGGAGGACCTATTGTCTAACACCCACGTTATCCAGAGGCGTAGTTACATTTCTGAGCCATTCTGCCTTTCTGAGCTGTTCTGCAGCTACTAGTGTCTCTTCTTATATTTACATTCTGTCTATTTTATTTCAGATAGTATTTGAAGTTTTGTATAATATACTAGATGCTCATACACTTATGATACCAGGTCTTGGCACACACATTGGTAGAATTTGAAATTGTATTATTTTCTTGGATTTAAGTTAATCAGTATCTTTTCAAATTTCTTTAATATTTCTAGAAAAATAATAACATTACTTAGAAAATTATTCTGAAAATAATTGATATATGTTTAATTTATTTGTTAGTTTGCCTAGCCGTAGTGTTGGGCGCCATCATGACCTATAGGTGAAATTAGGTCGTGACACATCGCCTCCCGTATAATCCCTCATATGGAGCCATCTGGATACTAGAATGAAAGTTGTTGTATACACATCGCCTCCCGTATAAACACAGGCCCTTAACGTATCCTCCAAAATATGAATGGTCCGCTCGGACTGTCCATCAGTCTCAGGGTGAAATATAATGCTCAGCTCAACCTGATGCCCAATTCACGCTGAACGACTCTCCAAAAGTGCAAAGTAAAGTGAGTGCCTCGATCCTAGATGATAGACATGAAAACCATGCAACTCTCTGATGTAGATTTTAGCCAACTGCTCCAAAGTATAGGAAGTCATGACTGGAATGAAATGTGCAGACATGGTCATCTAGTCCATAGTGACCTAAACAACGTCAAATATCCTCAATGTCTATGGAAATTCAACCACAAAGTCCACAGTAATGCATTCCCACTTCCATTCTGGTATATCTGACCTCCAAAGCAAACCATCTAGTCTCTGATTCTCATACTTGACATACTGACAATTCAAACACCATGCAACATAACCAACAATGTCCTTCTTAATCCTTTGCCACCAATAATGCTGCTTCAAGTCACGATACATCTTCATAGAACCTGGATGAATAGAATACAACGAATGAGCTTCCTCAAGAATCAACTCTCCCAAACCATTCACATTAGGAACACAACTCTGAACCTGAAGCCGCAATACCCATCAATCACCAATAGCCACCTCCATAGCACCACCACACAACATCATGTCCTTAAGGACAAGAAGATGGAGATCATCATACTGACGAGCCTTGATGCGCTCAAACAAGGAAGACTATGCAACGAAAAGATCGAGAACCCTTCTAGGCTCAAAAATATCACATCTCACAAATCAGGTAGCCAAGGCTGAACATCCAATTGACAAAGGTGATCCATAGCAGGAATATTGGCCTAAATCCCCATGCTCTCCGTCTTCCTACTCAATGCATCTTGTACCACATTCGCCTTCCCTTGGTGATACAATATAGTGATATCATAATATTGCAACAACTCCAACCACCTCTCCCACCTCAAATTTAAATTCTTATGCTCGAACAAATGCTGAAGGCTCTGATAATCAGTGTAGACCTTATAAGACACGCCATATGAGTAATGTCTCAAAAATCTTTAGCGTATGAACAACATCTACCAACTCCAAATTATGAACTAGATAGTTCTTATCATGGGGATTCAACTGGCGTGACGCATAGGCAATCACCATACTATCTTGCATCAACACACAACCAAGACCAACACGTGCAACATCACAATAAACAGTATACATCCCCAATTTTTAGGGAAATACCAAAACAGGAGTTGTAGTCAAAGCAACCTTTGAGCTTCTAAAATCTCTCCTCACACTCATCACACCATCTTAATGGAGCACCCTTGTGAGTCAACTTGGTTAATGGAGCTGCGATAGACGAAAACCCTTCCACAAAGTTACAATAGTAACCGGCGAACCCTAGGAAAATCCTAATCTCTTTAGTGGTAGAAGGTCTGGTCCAACTTTGAACTGTCTCAATCATCTTCGGATCCACCTTGATCCCTTCAGTAGACACCACGTGGCGCAAGAATTCCATCGAGTCAAACCGAAACTCATACTTCAAGAACTTAGCATACAACTTCTTCTCCCTTAGTGTTTGAAGCACAATCCTCAAATGCTACTCGTTCTCCTCCTTACTACAGGAATATGCAAGAATATCATCATTGAATGCAATAACGACATAGTCCAAATAAGGCTGGGACACATTATTCATCAAATGCATGAAAGTTGTTGGAGCATTAGTCAACCAAAAGACATCATCAAAAACTCATAATGACCATAACGCGTCTTGAAAGCCGTTTTAATGTCTTAAGCCCTAATCTTCAACTAGTGATACCCTGATCTCTAGTTAATCTTTGAGAACAACCTAGCACCCAGAAGCTAGTCAAATAAATCATCAATACGTGGGAATGAATACTTCTTCTTGATGGTAACCATGTTCAATTGTGGATAGTCAATACACATTCTCATGGACCCATCCTTCTTCTTAACAAACAACAATGGCGCACCTCAAGGTGATACACTAGGCCTGATGAACCCCTCAACTCATGCAACTGCTCCTTCAATTCATTCTACTTAGCCGGATCCATGCAATACATTGGTAATAGATATGGGTTGAGTGTCCGGTTCCAAATCAATACAAAAATCAATATCCCTGTCGGGTGGCATACCCGGTAGGTCTGTAGGAAACACATCCGAAAACTACCTCACTACTGGAGCTGACTAAATAGTAACAGTATTAGCACTAACATCTCTGACAAAATCTAGGTACGCCAAACATCCCTTCTCAACCATCCATCAAGCCTTCAAAAATGAGATCACACTGCTAGGACTACAACCAAGAGAACCCCTCCATTCCAGCCTCGGCAACCCCAGCATAGCCAATGTCATGGTCTTCGCATGAAAATCAAGGGTAGAATTGTACGTATATAGACAATCCATACCCTAGATCACATCAAAGTCTACCATATCTAATAGTAGAAAGTCGGCCCTCATCTTGAAACCACACATAGTGACCACACATGACCGATAAACTCGATCCACCATAACGGAATTCCCAACCGGTGTGGATATATGAACCGGGGTAACAAGAAAATCACATGCCATATCCACACAAGAAGCAAAGTATGAAGACACATATGAATAAGTAGAGCTAGGATCAAACAATACCAAAGAATCTCTGACGAAAACTACATCACTACTGGAGCTGACTAAATAGTAGCAGTATTAGCACTAACATCTCTAACAAAATCTAGGCCCGCCAAACATCCCTTCTCAACCATCCATCAAGCCTTCAAAAATGAGATCACTCTGCTAGGACTACAACTAAGAGAACCCCTCCATTCCAGCCTCGACAACCCCGGCATAGCCAATGTCATGGTCTTCGCATGAAAATCAAGGGTAGCATTGTATGTATATAGACAATCCATACCCTAGATCACATAAAAGTCTACCATATCTAATAGTAGAAAGTCTGCCCTCATCTTGAAACCACACATAGTGACCACACATGACCGATAAACTCGATCCACCATAACGGAATTCCCAACTGGTGTGGATATATGAACCGGGGTAACAAGAAAATCACATGCCATATCCACACAAGAATCAAAGTATGAAGACACATATGAATAAGTAGAGCTAGGATCAAACAATACCAAAGAATCTTTGTGGCACACAGAAACAATACCTGTAATTACGCCATTAGAAGCAACAATCTCTGTCCTCCCTGGGAATGCATAACATCTAACCTAACCTCCACTAGACTAATCTCCCCTATAGGACAACCACGTCTTGGATGACTTCCAACCCGAGCTGGCTGAATGGGTGGTGTAGAAATCAGCACATCAGTCATAGTCTAATCTCCCTATTTCCACGAACCTCTATACAAGATGTATTTCCTGACGTGCCCCAAGTCCCCAAACTCATAGCAACATCTGATTGGAACTGAGGGGACTGAATCTGATCCCATGAACCAGTATATCTACTAGAAGAACCTGGTACAAATGAACTCTAAATAGCTAGAGCGTGATGAGAACTCTGCACTAGAAGTGCACTGAATGATGACTGCACGGGAGCTCCCCGACTAGGTGGTAGTGCATGATATGTTGTCCTACTAGAATGGCCTCTCCCAAATCGACCTCAGCCTCTAGCTGAGGCACCAATGAAACTACCCGAATGTCGGGACCTCTTGTCCATATCGTGTATCATCTCCGTAGTCTCGCTGCTGAAGCACTCAACATGACGCGCTATTTTCACAACCTGGTGAAATGAAGTCCTGGTTTCTACCTCTCTAGCCATAGCAAGGCGAATACTGTGCTGAAGAACATCAATGAATCTCCTCACTCTTTTCTCCTCAGAGGGAATGAAAATAGTAGCATGATGAGACAACTCTGTAAATATCATCTCATAATCAGTAAATGACATCTGACACTATTGAAGATGCTCAAACTGCCTCTTCAGCTCCTCTCTCCTGGTGTGGGGCACAAACTTCTCCAAAAAGACCCTGAAGAATTAAGCCCAAGTAAGTCGAGGGGAACCAATTTCTCTACCCTGCTCATAAAATTTAAGCTTAATTTAACCAAATATTGCTGATTTTCTTTCAATGATAAATGAAGGCTAAATTGTATAAATGAGACTGACCAAACATGTTTTGCATGATGACTTTTATACTAATATTGAAAGAGGGAATGATAGGTCGTCCTTCTTGGTAAACTTGATAACATTTTAAATGTTTTGTTGCTGCTTTAACATTATTTTGATGTTTACCTTTCCATTTCGGAGGCTGCAATTAGAAACATATTTCGATCCTTATTCTATGGGAAGGGATCATGGTTTATAGTAATGCATGAATATCTTTGTGAACAAGTTGTTAATCTTTGTTTAAAAAAGGAATATCTAAATCGGAACAACTGCATTATTTTTGTTATACCTTTTAACTTGATAACAAATCACAAGTCCGCTGTATTCTGGAAATAGTGAAGTGTCGACACATAAAAATTGCTAGCTTTATTTCTTCAATTGATCACTTCTGCAACTTAAATTTTTGTTGAGTGGTATTTATTTAGTGATTGAGTTAAAAACAGATTTGTCTTGACATATTTTATTGCTATGGATTTTTCAAAGAAGCCTTGAGAATGTAACTCAAATTATTTTTTAAAATTAAATTTAGTAATTTTGTATCTTGTGTTTAGGCCCGGGTCCGCTTTAAAATTGTCCGCCCTGCACCCACCTTTAAGGTCCTCTACGTCGTCCTGCTTCCGCAAATTTATGATAAAGTCCTTTTTGGTGTCTTGCTGGCTATTGATGTTGCATCAGCACTACTTTTATCATATTTTACATGGTATAACATTGGACACGTAAAACCTTCCAC
>AWOL01S0030215.1:8361-19841 GCA_000715115.1 Nicotiana otophora
GATTAATATGGACTTTGTGGTAGGATTACCGCGCACTCCGTGCAAGTTTGACTCAATTTGGGTGATTGTGGATCGGCTCACGAAATCAGCACACTTTTTGCCGGTTAAGTCTACCGACATAGTGGAGCAGTATGCTCAGTTATATATCAAAGAAATAGTCAGGTTGCATGGCACCCCAATTTCCATCATTTCTGATCGGGGAGGACAATGCACGGCTAATTTTTGGAAGAAATTTCAGCAAGGTTTGGGTACTCAGGTGAATCTTATTACAGCCTTTCACTCGCAGACCAACGGGCAGTCAGAGCAAACTATTCAGACGCTTGAGGATATGTTGCGCACTTGTGTTATAGACTTTAAAGGTAGCTGGGATGATCATTTACCACTCATAGAATTTGCATATAACAATATCTATCATGCTAGCATTTAAATTGCACCGTTCGAGTCTTTATATGGTAGGAGATGTAGATCTCCCATTGGGTGGTTCGAAATTGGGGAAGCAGATTTGATAGGGCCAGACCTTGTGCATCAGGCTATGGAAAAATTAAAATCATTAAGGAGCGGTTGAAGAGTGCTCAGAGTCGTCAGAAATCCTATTTGGATGTTCGTCGTAGAGATTTGGATTTCCAAGAAGATGATTGGGTATTCTTGAAAGTTTCCCCCAAGAAGGGTGTAATGCGATTTGGTAAGAAAGGGAAATTATGTCCGAGGTATGTCGGACCGTACAAAATCATTCAGAGGATCGGTGAGGTGGCATACAAGCTCGAACTACTACCTGAGATGTCATTAGTACACTCGGTGTTTCATGTGTCTATGTTGAAGTAAGTAGTTGGAGATCCGACACTCATTGTTAAGGTTGAGACTATTGAGGTAAATGGGAAATTGACTTACGAAGAGTTTCCGGTTTCTATTATTGATCGTCAAGTCCGGAAAATGAGAAATAAAGAAATTGCCTCCGTAAAAGTGTTGTGGTGAAACCAACCGGTTGAAGAGGCTACTTGGGAGGCTGAGGAAGAAATGAAGAAAAAGTATCCTTATTTGTTTGAATGACCATGTATTTATAAAGTTGTGATCTAGGAAAAAATTATAAGACTTACTTTTTATCAATTTTGTATCATTTGTACAATTGGCGTTAGGGTGTTCCTTTCTTGAAATATATTGCTTATGAGGCCACAGTTGGTGTTGTTTTGTATTATGTTATGTCGTTTGAATATGTATATGTTGTTAGGATGTGTTTCTGGGGCTCTCTGACAGGTGAATTTGCCTAATTACAAAGGAAACTCTGGCGAAATGTTTTGAAAATTTAGGGAGTTAATCAAATTTGGGGCTCCTAGTTTGTGGTATAAAACAAACTAAGTTGCATAAGATGCTAATGACATATTTTTACCCTCATTCGAGGACGAATGATCCTAAGCGTGGGAGAATGTAACACCCCGGAAAATTTCAAAGTACTTAAGTGTAAAGCCCGATAAAATTTGCAAAGAAAATAATGTTTCATGGTGCCGGACTAGGCTTACGTGTTTGAGGATTGTAGAAATTCTTTGTGGCGAGCTTGCTCGCCGCGGCTGGACTTTTTGGGTTGAGCAATGCACCAGAAAGTAAAGAAATGTTTTTTGGCGAAAAAGCGCGTTTATGCGGTCCATTATGCGACCGCATAATCACTCTGCGGGCTGCATAATGGCCACAAAAATGAGCAGGAGAGGGCCATTCTGGAAGCAGCTATGCGGTCGACTATGCAACTGCATAACTATTATGCGGTGCATTATGCGACCGCATAACAGTTATACAGACCGCATAGTGACCGCATACACAGACAGATTTTTGATCATTTTTGTCCGAAATTATGCGACCGATATGCGGTCCGCATATCCATTATGCGGTCGCATACAGTTCCGGAGCTCCATTTTTAGGTTTTTAAAACCCGACCCTATTTTGTTAAATACACCCTTTGGGCCATTTTTGAACTATAATCTGATATTTTAGAGTGAGAGAGAGTGTCCTAGAGTGAGAAGGTGTTCTTCAATAATTGTTCTTCAGTTATTGCCCGAGTTTTGGAAGATTAAGAAGGGAAAACTCACTAAGTTTTTATCCTAGAGGTAAGATTCTACACCCTAACCCTCACTTTTGAATTTTGTATAGAATTGGATAATTAGCAAGATAATTTCTGGGTAAGAGGGTTGTTTATTTACATGCATGTGATATCAAGGGGTGTAAGAAGATTGTTGAACTAGGCATGGTAAATATTGGGTTGTGGGGTGATGGAATTCTCCATAAAAGGGCCTTGAAACCTTATGCACACCTTGTGTTTGATAAAATGCTCAAATGAGCTAGAACCATGATCATCTTCCTAATTTTGATTCAATTTGTTATATTTCTAAAATAGATTGAAGTTGCTAAGAATTTCGGAACATTTAGAGTGTAAGGAAGCTCAAGTGAGGTATGTTGGCTAAACTCTTCTTTAAGAATTGGAATTCCCAATATCCTTGTAAGTTCCGAGATGTTGATTATAAATGGGGTATTCCGATAAGTTTTGTGATGAAGATATATGTTCAATTCGTATTTCAAATGCTCTTATCATATTGCATTATAAGTTGAGGATGTGTCCCAAACTATGGATTATGTATCCACATGTTATAATTTCTAGTCGTGATTTATGTGAAAGTTATTATGCCAAGTTGTGTAGAGATTCTGATTGTAATACACCTCCACCCGCATACATTGGGGTGAGGCGGCATGACCGCTTTGTGTGGGGATTATGGTATAAAGATTGTGATTGTGATACACCTCCACCCGCATATATATATTGGCGTGAGGCGGCATGACTGCTTTGTGTAGGGATTATGGTATTGTGGGACTGCACCTCCACCCGCTTACCAGGGTGAGGCGGTACGACCTCTTTGTGTATAGATTTGGTATTGTTGTGGCACCACCACCCGCATGCATTGGGGTGAGGCGGCATAGCCGCTTTACGTTGGTATTGGTATCGTTAATACATTTCCACCCGCATACATTGGGGTGAGGCGGCATAGCCTCTTTGTGTAGGTTCTTGGTACTGTGGTTATACATCCACCCGCATACAATGGGGTGAGGGGATAGTGCCGCTTGATTAGAGTTATGGTATTGTACGTACACTTCCACCTGCATACATCGGGTGAGGCGGCGGGGCCGTTTTGTGTGAAGATGGTTACAAAGGATCTTATCTTAAATCCTATAAATGTTATTTATAGCTTTTAATAAGCTTGATATGGTTTAAAAGGTTATCTATATTATTCTATTGCTGTACTGGTTCATCATATTCATCTGGTATTTCTGAATTCTTAAATTAGTGTTTAGTTTTCATACTAGTACTATTCGACAGTACTAACGTCCCTTTTGCCAGGGGCGCTGCATCTTTTAAATGGATGCAGGTGGTTCCACAGCAGGAGATATTGATCAGTGGTAGCAGCACACCTTCTTCCCAGTTGACTTAGTGAGCCCCACTTCATCCCGGGGTCATGTATCTTTTGTTCTTTGTGTATTCTGATTGAGGTATAGCCGGGGCCTTGTTGCCGTCATTATCATTGCACTCATCTTTATCTATAGAGGCTCCATACACATAGTGTGAGTTGTATAATGGTGTTGGGTTAGTCAAACTCGTGTGTTGGGCTTGAATTACTATTTCCACTTCAGATTATGAAAAATGTGTTTGGAATTGAGACTTAAAAATAAAGTAACTGATGGTAAGAAATTAGTATTGCAACATGATCACTTTATTGGTTGATTAACGAAAACATATATATTCTCTTTATTCATGAATGAGTTTGGTTGAAGGAAATCTAATAGGCTTGCTCGGCCGGGTTCACTCGGTTGAGCGCCGGTCGCGCTCCTCGGTTTTGGGGCGTGACAAAAACCCTCTCTTCAACAATGAATGCAACATCACAAACCCTATGATCGGCATAACTCTTCTGCCTAGACTGAGCTGTGCGAAGTCGATCTTGAATCATCTTGACCTTTTCCAAGGCATCCTGAACCAAATCGGTACCCAACAACCGAGCCTCTCCCGGCTCAAACCAACCAACTGGCGAACGACACCGCCTCCCATATAATGCTTCATAGGGAGCCATCTGAATACTCAATTGGTAGCTGTTGTTGTAGGCAAACTCCGCAAGCGGAAAGAATTGATCCCAAGAACCACCGAAATCCATAACACAGGTGCGAAACATATCCTCCAATATCTGAATGGTGCGCTCGGACTGCCCGTCCATCTAGGTGCAAAATGTTGTACTCAACTCAACCTGTGTGCCTAACTCCTGTTGTACGGCTCTCTAGAAATGCAATGTGAACTGCGTGCACTGATCAGAAATAATGGACATCGGCACATCGTGCAAATGAACAATCTCGCGGATATAGATCTCAGCCAACCGCTCTGAAGAATAGGTAACTGCCACTGGAATGAAATGCGTCGACTTGATCAACCTATCCACAATAACCCATACAACGTCAAATTTCTTCTGAGTCAGTGGGAGCCAACAACGAAATCCATGGTAATATGCTCCCACTTCCACTGAGGAATCTAAAGCTCTTAAAGCAAACCACCAGGCCTCTGATGTTCGTACTTTATTTCTAACAATTCAAACACTTCTCCACCAATAATGCTGCCTCAAATCCTGATACATCTTGGCGGCACCCGGATGGATGGAATACCATGAACTGTGGGCCTCCTCAAGAATCAAGTCACAAAAACCATCCACATTGGGCACACAAATCTGACCCTGCATCCGCAACGCCCCATCATCTCCAATAGTAGCCTGCTTGGCACCACCATGCCGCACCGTGTCCTTAAGGACAAATAAATGGGGGTCATCATACTGACGTTCTCTGATGCGCTCATACAAAGAAGACCGAGAGTCCGTGCAAGATAGAACCGACTAGGCTCCAAAACATCTAACCTTATGAATTGATTGGCCAAGGCCTGAACATATGATGCTAGCGGTCTCTCACCAAATGGAATACATGAAAGGCTACCCATACTCACAGCCTTTCTACTCAAGGCATCGGCTACCACATTGTCCTTCCTGGGATAATACAAAATGGTTATATCATAGTCTTTTAACAGCTCTAACAACTTCCGCTGCCTCAAGTTGAGATCCTTTTGCTTAAATATATACTGCAGACTGTGATGATCTATGAATACCTCACATGACACATCGTAGAGGTAATGCCTCCAAACCTTCAATGCATGAACAATCGCCGCAAACTCTAAGTCATGAACATGTTAATTCTTCTCATGAACCTTCACCTGCCAAGACGCGTATGCAATAATCCTCCCATCCTGCATCAATACTGCACCAAGCCCAATATGCCAGTATCACAATACATGGTATAGGGTCCCGAACCTGTGGGTAATACCAATACCGGAGTTGTAATCAAGGCACTCTTGAGCTTCTGAAAGCTCAACTCACACTCACCAGACCACCTGAATGGGGCACCCTTCTGGGTCTATCTTTTCAATCGGGCTGCGATGGATGAAAAACCCTGCACGAACCGACGATAATAACCTGCCAAACCCAGGAAGCTCCGAATCACTATAGTTGAGTAGTAGGTCTAGGCCATTTCTGAACTAACCCAATCTTCTTAGGATCTACATTAATGCCTTTTTGCAGATACAACATGCCCTAAAAAGGCAATTGAGTTCAACCAAAACTCATACTTTGAAAACTTGGCGTACAACTGACTATCTCTCGGGGTCTGAAGTACCACTGGAAGATGCTGCTCATGCTCCTCTCAACCGTGGGAGTAGATCAAGTATCATAAATGAAGACAATCACGAAAGAATCCAAATAGGCCTTATATACCCGATTCATAAAATTCGTAAATGCTGCGGGCATTTGTCAAGCCAAATGACATCACTAGGAACTCATAATGCCTGTACAGATCTCAGAAAGTCGTCTTAGGAATATCTGATGCCCTAATCTTCAACTGATGGTAGCCAGATCGCAAGTTAATCTTCAAAAACACTTTGGCACCCTAAGGTTGATCAAATAAGTCATCAATCCTCGACAAGGGATACTTGTTCTTGGTGGTAACTTTGTTCAACTACCGATAATTTATACACATTCGCATCAAACCATTTTTCTTCTTCACAAACAACAATGGCGCACCCCATGGCGAGACACTAGGCCTAATGAATTCTTTATCAAGAAAATTCTGTAACTGCTCCTTCAGTTCCTTCAACTCAAGTGGTGCCATATGTTATGGTGTAATAAAAATAGGCTGAGTGCTTGGAGCCAAGTCAATACAAAAATAATATCCCTGTCGGGTGACATCCTTGACAGATCTACAGGAAACATGTTACACCCAATATTTTCGTACATGAAAGAACGCCATAAATAAATTGATGAAAGCTCGGAAATGAGATATTATATCTCGCATTTTCGTACGTTAAAGTTTCGCCGTATGTTAATCGATGTAAGTTCGGGAATGGGATTATTTTGCGATTATAAGCATTATGCTATTTTAAACAAGTGATGAGTAAATTCGTGAAGGAGAGAGGGTAAGCAAATCAAAGAAAATGAATTTCGTCGAAGTTTGACATTTTGGGATAAAATACAGCCCGAGCTAATATACCTAATATTTATGGACTAATACCATACAAGGTGCCACATGACCATGATGTAAGGTGTATAAGGTATGTTAAAAGTGAGTAGTATTTTAAGTAAATTGAGATAATTCTTAATTACGTGGGTAATTGGTTAATTATTGGGTAACAGGATATTACCTAATTAACTAATGAGTTCTGGGATAAAATTAAAATCCCCCACCCCCACGTGGCAGCAAGCCACTACCCAAAAAAATATGACTCTTATTCATTATGGGTATGTGGCAACAGATTCCAACATAAGGATTTCTAAATCCAAGAAAGTTACATATCTTTGAACCATTAAAAGATATATATCTTGGTAAAATCATGACCAAGGAGATAAGGTGACCCTATACTTATCTTCCAACATTCTGAAAAGAATAGTAAGGCTCTACATAAGGCAAGGATCAAATTCAAAGATAGATAGGATACTACGTATCTTTCAATTCATATTCAAAGATATAATTCATTTCTTTGGAAAGGATTACATAAAAAGGAAGAACAAGGAATATAGGTGAGGGAACTTTTGAAGTTCATATGAGACCTTACGTTAACTACAGTGACGACAGTCTTAGATTTGTAAATAGATTCATACGAAATTTGCACTACGTAATAACAACGGGATATTGCAACTCTAAGGGAGTACAGTGCAATCCTTCTCAAGAATATCATACTCCAGGTATGTTAAGGCTATCCCTTCTTTCTTTTGGCATGATCAATACGACACGAACGAAATGAGCAAATGCACAACTTCCATAAATGATTCTATTCATAGAAATATTAGGGGTGTCTATATTCTTGATTCCCCACGTGAATTATTATTATATCTTCTGTTCATGGGTATCAGAAAAATACGTATTTGATAAAATTTATCCAACAGACATATTATTTTTATGACATTCCAATAAAATATTATTAACGTATTTCTTATACATCTCATGCATTTATACATGTACAATACCCATGACCAGATGGCGTTATATATGCGTATATATATGTATATGGGATATAGGAAAATGTTACGGCGTTATATACGCACCACCACTTGATCAGCTGGTATACATTGATGATTTGCCCACAGTGGCCGAAATGATATGATGGGATGCCCTCAGAGGCTTGATGATGTTATGAACACATATACATATGCATGGTATGACATTTATACGCATATGCATGACATTATAAAAATAAAATGATTCATAGAGCTATGCAAATGTACATGTCGAGTCTTTTACTCCATGTTTCTCTCATGTCTATTATTTACTGATTTTCATCCCTTACATACTCGGTACATTATTTGTACTGACGTTCTTTTTGACCGGGAACGTTGCGTTTCATGCCCGCAGGTCCCGATAGACAGGTCGAGAGCCCTCCAAGTAGGCTATCAGCTCAGCATAAGATATTGGTGCGCTCCATTTGCTTCGGAGTTGCTTGTTCGGTTAGTATGATTTAGACGTGTATTGTTTGGTATGGCGGGACTCTGTCCTAACCTTTATGAAAATTATGTATCCTTAGAGGCTTGTAGATAAATGTCATGTACGTAAACGATTGTATGGCCTTGTCGGTCTATGTTCAGTGTACAAGTGGTTATTTTGGTCTTATAGGCCTGTGTGTCTTATGTATAAGTTGGTATTACATGTTAACATTCTACCTATCTCATGGAAGCCTTCCGACTCAGTTATCTATGATAGTATGACATGAAAAGATACGTTATGTTGGTACTCGTTTGAGTAAGGTACCGGGTGCCCGTCGCGGCCCATCGCTTTGGGTCGTGACAAAAGTGGTATCAGAGCAGTTCTGTCTTAGGGATTCTACAAGCCGTGTCTAGTAGAGTCTTGTTTATGGGTGTGTCGTGCACCACACTTATAAGCAGGAGACTACAGGGCATTTAGGTCTGTCATTCTTTCTTCTTACTCTAGATCGTGTGGTAGAGCTCAGTTGTAAGAACTCAATTTCCTAAACTCTATCTTATTCATAATACGACGATGCCTACATCCAGAAAGACGGTTGATAAGAGAGTGGAAGAGTTGAGTCAGAGGAACTCGATTTTGCATCATACTTATGATGAGTAAATGTGAAGTCTTCATCATATTTTGTGTGTATTAGGACGTGTAAGCTTCTTGATAAGGAGCCTTAAGGAAAGAATATCTGTCCATCCATATGGTGAAAGGAAATGAGAGATTTAGAAGATAGATACAAATTTCAGCAAGTAAAAGAACCAAGGTGAAGAAGGGTACGAGGTACCCAGTTAGTAAAGATGAACATTATCTACAAGTCAGGAAGAGAGATATAAGCATTTTGAGTTACCTTCAATATTAATAGAGGTATGTACAATTGGCCATACCCATCTCATTTATGCCTTATAGGGGCTAACGAAAGTAGTATAAGAGAAGGACGGATATCAGGATCCGGCTGGGGTAAGAGTAACCCAAAATGGTGAATGGATTGTTTGTGTTAGTTGACACTTCCGAAGGATATTACAAAGGTACTAATAGATCTCCTTGTGAGACACCCAGATGGTGCACTCTAAAATAGTACAGCTAGATATGAGTATTACAAAGATAGGACATTGGAAGCCTGGAAGAGATAAATATTATCTTAGTATGACTCTCGTCCCTAGTAGAGAAAGAATGTTAGACAACCCGATGGGCCGGTAGGTGCAGCAAGGGGAGCTAAAAGCAAAAGAATGTCTTGTTCGAGTTTCAGAATAAAGTGATAGACATAAATGTTAGCGGGAAATAAGAAGGGAGTTAATGAAGCATTATGAGTAAGATGTGATACATGGATGACAACGGTAGATCAAAAAGATGCTATAGTCAAGTGAAGGAAAAGAGAAGAGGTGACAGGCCATGAGATGTCGAAGGAGTATAGGCCATAAAGTCATATCCTCATTTCGAGAAATAAGTTCGTGACTCCAACGCGACTACCAAAAAAGAAAAGTTAGACCCCAGAGTAATAAGAAATCAGCATGGACTGATGAACAAGATAAACCAAACATGAACTAGGGACTGAGTAATAGTCGGCATCAAGAGAATTTCACAGATTGCATCCCGGCGATAATAGAATGGGCCAACGAGTAGTTAGTAATTGATTCAGGAAGAGCCTAGTTATAGCTAAACAAGATATTACAGACGAGTTAGATAATCGTGCTAGATAAACATAGTAAAACCCAATATAGTGAATTCAGCCTCGCAGTAATGTCATTGTAATACTTGAGAAATATTTAGATAAGAGTTGGGGTAGTTAAAGGTACCGTATGAATCTTATGGAAATAAAATATAGTCTCACTGGGAAGAACATCAAAAATTCCATCAAGTATGCGATGTAATAAGCTCGCAACTTTACAAGAGTCAGAAGGTCTTCCCTAAGTACTACAACGAACGACTAGCTGAGGAAATAAGGAAGAAGGCTTCAACCTAAGCATAGTAACTTGAAGAAAAAAATGGTCTTGTAACAACAATCTCACAACAACATTGTATGTACTCCATAAGAAAGTGGCACCTATCGTGGCTATGAACGAGAAGAAGAAAGAAAAATGAAAAAGTGATATTCAAGATCATATGGGTTGTACGGAATTCCAATATGTGTGGTCACTAAGATAAGCCAAGCATTCATGCAACAAGTGGCAGAATGACCAGGAAAAGTAGTTGCTTACATTTAAAGAAAGTTGAGAAGGAACGAAAGGAATTATTCGATCAATGATCTAGAGTTAGTTACGTTATGAATGCACTCAAGATTTCGGAGTATTATCCATGCAACATATATGTTGACAATCATACAGCCGTAGAAGACTCCAGTATACGTTAAAAAAAAGGAATTGAGTCCAGGTCATAGACAAAGGATTGAATTATCAGAAGATTGTATCATGGATATTCCATAGCGCCCATGAAAGGCTAAAGTAATAACTAATACCGTAAGCCACAGATCAGAAGATAGCTTAAGCCTACATAAAGGTTGATCAGAAGGAAGAGGAAACTAAAGAGTTACAACAACGAAGTAAATTAGGAGTCTGATTATGGGACGCAAAAAATTATGGAAATCGTGATTGAGAACATTGCATGATCGCTCTTAATATCAGAGGTACAAGAGAGATAGTACAGTAGCCGTATTCTGTAATGGTCTACGATAAAGTCAGTTAGAAGAGTACCAGCCTCATAAGAAGTCAATATGAAGCTCCCACCGGAGTGTGTATGCACTAGAGGTGCAAGTATTAGAATAGAGCTTCAAGTCGCGGATGTGAATTATACCTATGTGAAGGGAGGTCATGAAAGAGATAGAAGATGTGATGCGAGATTTTAAGGTAAGTAAGGTAAGGGTGAACAACATACGAGATACTCAAATGCAGAAGGTTGCGAATAATCCATACTACAGATAGAAAGCTAGAAGTGCTGGGATTTAATATCCAGGAATGGTAGCGACATCGTCAGTGGCATATCTCCCAACCTATGGTTTCTAAGTATCGAGAGGTCTAATTAAGAGAGTAAAGAAGAGTTAGAGACGAGGTGATGTCCCGCTTGATGTTCCAGGATGACATAAGGAAATCAATGGTGCAAGCAAGTTGAAGGAAGGTTGCGAGTAGTATAAATAAATACGTATAGATCGCAAGCATAGTAAAGTGACAAGGATTTATGACAGGAATAAGGATAAGAAAGGGCAAGTGATAAGGTGACAAGAATGGATAAGTCCTCAGGATTAAGCCCATGAAAACAAGAGAGTTGATGATTTCTCTAAGTTATAGAAAGCTCACTATAACCTGAATGAACTCAAAGGAGTCCTACTAATAGCATTTAAAAGAGATGGAATTGTGATAAATGAAGGATGACGTTTGGGCCTTCGATTGAGTGATGATTTGAAGGGATTTCAT
>AWOL01S0030218.1:14078-27344 GCA_000715115.1 Nicotiana otophora
ATTTTGTACTTATCTTTGAAAGTCTACCGAACTACTAGGAAACTTCACTTTCTTGCATTTACCCGCTCAATACGGTTGTATGTTTCTCCTCCCAAATTCCTATTGTTCTCAATAATTAGCACAGTATGGTTGGTGTACATAGGGTTGCTTCCATCCCCGTGAATAATTACCTCTTGATGATTCCTCTCAAACATCACAACCTGGCGCAGAGTAGAAGCAACTGCCCTATCTACGTGTATCAATGGTCGTACCGATAACAAGTTATAGGTGGCAGATATGTCTAGCACTTGGAATTCGACATCAAAACAGGTCACGCCCATTGGAAGATCAAGATTGATTTCTCTAATACTGGCTCTTTGAGATCCATCGAACACTTACACATTAATGCTTCCCATCCGTTTCTCATGCAGGACTTTTCAAGTCTTTTCAAAGTAGTTAGTGAGCATATGTTCAGGAATGAACCTCCATCTATCAGGACACTGGCAATGAACTTTTCTTCAAATTGCAGAGTGATGAGCAATGCTTTGTTGTGACTCAACCCTTCCAGCGGTAGCTCAGTTCGTGGAAAGTAATTTTGTGACTCTCTAGTACCTGTCCTACCATGTTAGCATCTCCCCGCTAGTGATACTGCTAGGCACATAAGCTTCATTTATTACTTTAATCAGTGCATTCTTGTGTCACCCGACCTCGGGGAGTGCGATCGGTGCTCAACTGAGATAACCCCGCCAAGCAATCATGTATAATTCCTTCTACTCAAACATACCTATGAGTAAAGAGAAGATATATTCTTGTTAATTAGACTGAGAAGATCATTAATCAATACAGCCTGTTGTGGAACCACCTACATCCATTAAAGAAGCAGCGCCCCCAACAAAGGGTACATTAGTACATATGGAATAGTACTAGTATGTAAAAATAAATACACTCTCAATAGAACGAGTAATAGTAAAAGGAGAAGGAACACATGAAATCAACGAGAGCCTTACACAGTATTAAAGTGCCAACTTAAAAAAAAGATAAATTTCAAGTAAGTTTCAATATTTTGAAGTTGGGAGATCTTTAGTACTGATACACCACCGTGCCTTTAGCACAAAGTCCGATCTCAGCCCGATCAGGTAAGCCGTGTCACCTCAAGACTTCCAATCACAACACCACCATGTGAGCGACATGGCGTTCGATCTACGCCCGATCGGCTAAGCCGTCTCCCCACAATTGTACTTGGGTCGACATCATATCAAATATCTCAACCAATAATCTCATCCCATTTAATGAGAAATATCTCAACACATCAATCGCATCCCATATAAGGGGAAAACAATCGCATTAAATCAACACGGGGATTTACCCCTCAATCAATCCTACACTGGCATGTGTAGTTTCGGGTTTAGGTTATTTTGACCTACCCTTCCTCGGTGACTAAACGATACTCCCAAAGCATGTATTATTTATAGGATTTATAACTCACTTCATAATCTTTCACACATATTCCTATTTCATTGGCACTAGTGGCGACAATTGTAATATCATTCTCGGCACGTCGACCGTATTTCATATTTCATACTCACCTCTATAACATTCAAGTGTTACCATGGATTATCATCAGTAAGTGAATTTCAAATCAAGACTTTAAGTACACATATGAGCAAACGAAGGTCTTAAAGACATTGCGCTTCTCTTCCACAATTAGGTATACTAACTTGCAATTGCAACATGATTTTAAATCACAACACCTTTTGTACATTGATCATACTAGATTACATTCTCGGAGGGAATCATGGTATGATAGGAACATTTGGAACACATTTTGACTGCATATATCTTTAAACATGACTTATTTTAGAATAATCAATTTTATTAGGAAGGACTCAGAACATGAGAGATAAGAAATTGAGCCAACCATAATCGCAACTTACGAGGATATCATGGAAATCGATTCTACAATCGGAGTTTAGCCAACATACCTTGCTAATGCTTCCTTACATTACTACAATGATCCAGGAATACTTGCGACTTCAATCTATTAGAAACATGACAAATTTGAACAATAATTAGGAAGCCATTCAGGGTTTCAGCTCATTTGAGCATTTTATCAAGCACAAGGTGTGCATTAAGGTTTCAAGGTTCTCCTATGGTGGATTGGTTAATCCCACAACCCAATGTTTACCCATTTGAGCTCAATAAACTTCCCACCAACCTTGATAGTACATGTTTGCATAAATAATACTCAAGAATTACACTTCTCATTACCTACGTTCAGTCCAATCCCGAAATTGAGGGCTAGAGAGTAGAATCTTACCTCTTGGATGAAGACCTTGCAATTTTTACTTGTTGAATTTCAAAGCTTGAGCAAGGGTTGATGAAGAAAGTACTTAGGGCTTCATCCTCTCTCTCTCTAAAGCACTGCCCTCACTGTAAAATTGAAGATATTTTCCTTCTAAATGAGACCCAATGGCTTTTAATAAAATGGGGTCGGATTTTAAATATTAGAAAATGGACCCACCGAACTCAACTCTACAATCGTAGAGTGCACCGCAGATAAGGTTTGTGGTGTGCAACATGGACCGCAACAGCGGTCCCATAAACTGGGCTGCTCTGGTCTAGTCTACGACCCGCATATCAATTATGTGGTCGCAGAATGGACAGCAGAATCTCCCTCCGAAAATCATCATGTTGGTTCTGTGATGGATGTGCGGCCCGTGAAACGATTATGCGGTCGTTTAGTTGACCGTCAAACAACTTCCAAAATTAGCCCATTTCTCTGCTTCACTTCGCGGCAGGTCTGCAGTCCGCGGAGAAGTTCTGAGGTCACATAATGGATCGTATAAATTCCCTGTTATGCAGCAATTTTGTCTTCAACTCCACAAAACCCCCATTTTTAGGTGAAATTTTACGGGGCCTCACATCCATCCCCATTTAGGATCATTCGTCCTTGAATGAGGGTCAAAATCCACAATTAGCATCCAATGTGAGACCCATTGTTACTTCTCACACCAGTAGTTCCAAATTCTTTCTTAACTTCCTGAATTTCCAAAACTTTCGTAAGAGTCTCCCCTCTAATTGGACCTATCCACCTGCCAAAGAATCCCATAACCAGTCCTAATAGTGTAACCACAACACAACGATGTAAAACAACATAGAAACAACACCGACCACAACGCCATAAACATTACATTAAAATAAGAGTATCCTTAACATAAGCTGTACAAAGGGAAACATAATTTGTAGAAAGTTAGCTTTTAATATTTTCCATGGACTCAACTACATCTACTCAAACAAATGAAGATACACCTTCTTCATATCTTCCTCGGCTTCCTAGGTGGCCTCTTCGACCTGTTGCTTTTGCCATAACACTTTCACGAAGGCAATCTATTTGTTTCTCAGCATTCTGACTTGCCTATCAAGAATGGTAACTGGAATCTCTTCATAAGTCAATTCCTCATTAACCTATATAGTCTTCACTGGAACAATAAGTGACAGATCTCCAACCACCTTCTTCAACATGGATACATCAAACATCGGGTGCACTAAAGACATCTCTAGAGGTAGTTCTAGCCTGTAAGCCACCTGACCAATCCTATGAATAAATCTGTATGGTCAAACATAACTCGGAAACTATTTTCCTATCTTACCAAATCGCATTACACCCTTCATGGGGGAAACTTTCAAGAATACCCAATCATACTCTTGGAACACCAATTCCCTACGATGTAAATCCCAATAGGACTTCCGATGGCTTTGGTCAGTTTTCAATCATTCCTTAATGATCTTAATCTTCTCCATAGCTTGATGCACGAATTCGGGCCCTATCAACTCCTTTTCCCCAATCTCGAACCACCCAATAGGAGATCTACATCTCCTGCCATATAGAGCCTCCAACGGTGCCATCTGAATACTATCATGATAACTGTTGTTGTAGGAAAATTTTATGAAGGGCAAGTGATCATCCCATCTACGCTTAAAGTCGAGAACACAAGTGCGCAACATACCCTCAAGCGTCTGAATGGTCCGCTCTGCATGCCCGTCAGTCTGTGGATGTAAACTTGTACTAAAATTCACTTGAGTATCCAAACCTTGCTAAAATGTCCTCCAAAAGTTGGCTGTGAAATGTGCCTTCGATCTTAGATAATAGAAACTGGAGTGCCATGCAACCTGACTATTTCTTTCATATACAACTGAGCATACTGTTTTGCAGTCTCGATAGCCTTAACAAGTAATAAGTGTGCTGATTTTGTGAGACGGTCCACAATCACCGAAATCTAGTCAAACTTGTGAAGCGTTCGAGGTAGTCCCACCACAAATTCCAATTGATCATCTCCCATTTCCACATCCAAATTTCTATGTTCTGTGCCAACACACCAGATTTTTGATATTCGGCATTTACTTGTTGACAAAACATATATGTGGGTGTAAATAATAAATTTGGGTGATTAAGTCATTCCAAAATAATTTGGAAGGGTAATTTGTAAATATTTGAGCAGTAATGGAAAACAATAAATTTTAAAGCTTTAAAGAATTATAAACATTTGTAGAAAATACTTATATGGCTCCTGTAAATTAGTGATGATGCAAAAATGATATTTATAAACGATGAGGGCAAAATTGGGTATCAAAAAGAATAAATCATACTTTCCGACCATAAGATACCAACCGGAAACAATGTAGACTTCTGATAGACGTGCTACCAGCAAAATCACACAGGAACATGGATAATCATCATTGAGAGGACTTAGAACTACTAAACTTTACAGTACAAGAGTCAATTAGAAAGAAGGAGAGACTCACACTAATTCATGCCAAGAAAGAAGGTTGCCTTACATTCCTTGTTGGAGATCTAATTACGCACTATGGTGGTTAGCTTCGCCTCTATTGAATCTTCAGAATCGATTCCACTAGATGATAATCGATATGACTATGACTCCAAGATCTTTGAGTTAAATCTTGCTAAATCCAGATTCACCTTCTACTTTGCCTTAATTTTCTAGGAAATTCTAAAGAGGCGTTGAGAATATTTTGAGAGGACTTGTTCTGATGATAATTCTGGAATGAAAGAGAAAGAGCCTCACAGCCCTTTTAATATGGTTACCAAGCATAGGAATTTACGCCACTTCCGCATGCAAAACGGGTAGCCCCGCTCCAGTTGTTGCGGTTGGTGAGACACATGGTGCATACAAAATGAAACGTGTGACTGCTTTCTTGCTTCGAACGTGTCTCCAGCTGATTGGCTGTGCTAGGATCCACACTTACCAAACTTTATTTTAAGTGTGGGATGTAACATCATCCCACATTCGAAATATTCATACTCGAATGTTGAATCGTGGACCATGATGATAGTTGCATTGTTGCCTTCCGTAGTGGGGAATAGATGGGGGTTACCTAGATTTCATGTCCTCTTCAACTTCCCACGTCATCTCCTACTTACTTTTGTTCCTCCAAAGTACCTTAACTAAAGCCAATTCTCTAGTTCGCAGCTTACAGACTTGTCGATCAAAGATGGCTACCGGAATTTCGTCATAAGATAGGCCTTCTATAACATGGATATCTCCAATAGGGGCGACATGGGATAGATCACTCAAGAACTTTTGGAGTATATACACGTGAAATACCGGATGCACTGCTTCCAATTCCGAGGGAAACTCAAGCTCATAAGCCACATGACCGATAGTCCGCATGATTTGATATTGTCCGATATACCAGGGGCTGAGTTTGCCCTTTTTGCCAAATCTCATCACGCCTTTCATAGGTGATACCTTCAAGAACATCCAGTCCCCTATAGAAAACTCTAATTCTCACTGCTAGTTATCCGAGTAAGATTTCTGCCTCCTTTGGGCGTCCAACAATCGGTTTCGAATTAGCTTCACCTTCTGTACTGCCTGCTGTACCAGGTCTAGTCCCAATAACTTTGTTTCACCCACTTTGAACCAGTTAATAGAAGATCAGCACTTTCGCCCATATGGGGCCTTATATGGTGCCATATTATATTACTATGGTAGTTGTTGTTGTTAGAAAATTCAATGAGTGGTAGATGATCCTCCCAACATCCCTTGAAGTCCAGGACACATGCCCGTAGCATGCCCTCAATTATTTGAATAGTGCGCTTGGCCTGGCCATCGGCCTGTGCAAGAAAGGTTGTGCTAAGGTTGATCTTTGTCCCCAATCCTTTTTTGAATGATCTCCAGAAGTTAGCTGTAACTAGGCACCTCTGTCTTATATGATGTAAATCGAAAACCCATGGAGTGGAACTATCCACTTAATGTATATCTTAGCATAATCTTCCGATGAAAAGGTAGTCTTAACTAGTAGAAAGTGATCTCACTTGGTGATCAATCCACGGTAACCTATATATAGTTAAACTTTCACCATTATCGTGGTAATCCAGTAATAGAATCCAAATTGATCACTTCCCATTTCCTCGTCTTAATTTCCATATTCTGCAGCAATTCTCCCAGTTTTTGATGTTCAGCCTTGACTTGCTGACAATTTGGACACCGAGCGACATACTTGGCGATGTCCCTCTTCATGCCATTCTACCAGTATATTTGTCTATAAAGCCCCGTTAAACATTTTCTAATGATTTAAGATTTTAAGGTGATCCAACGGTATTCGGGAATGACGTATTCGAGTATTAAAGGAGACCCATGGGATAGAACCACATCATTTTGAAATGAAAATATATGTTTAAGGTGTGTTGGAACATACTAACGAGTTTTGTGAATGGCAAGAACTTGTGTGGAACAAGTTGGATACATTAAGTGGAAAGGATGTCATAAATTCCCACAACATCCTACTTGATACACATGTTGTTACCAAAGTATAAAGACTTAGGAGGTAATCCCTTTGAGTCTAGTTTCCAACGCATCAAACTGTTCGTCATTTGGATATTTCTAGAGATAGTTATGGCTATTTTACTGGACCTATGTCATATGCGCACAGATGCGCAGCCACAGATATTTGGGAGCATTTGTCTTGTGTGCGCGGCCGCGCACGTAAGAGCCCATTAACTAACCCCAAGGCCGGGTAGAGAGAGGGGTTAAGTCATTTTAGAGCTAAAACCTGATATTTTGAGAGTGGGAGAGTGCCCTAGAGTGGGAGAGTGATCTTCAACAAATTGTCCTTCGATTCTTGCTCAAATATTTGAAGATTAACATGGAAATCTCAAAAGATCTTAACTTAAGAGGTAAGATTCAAACCCTTAGTCTTCAATTTCGAGTTTGGGGTAAAAGATGGATGATTGGGAGTATGATTCTTGGGTGTAAGAGTATTATTTATATATGCTTGTACCAATAAAATTTGTGAGAAGATTAATGAGCTCAAATAAGTAAAGATTGGGTTATGGAATGAAGGAAATCTTGTACAAGAACCTTGTAGCCAAATTTGCACACCTAGTGTTTGATAAAATGCTCAAATGAGCCGAAACCATGAATATCTTCCTAATTTGTGTTCAATTTTGTTATGTCTCAAAATAGATTGGGATTGCTAGAATTTCTGGAACGTTGTAGTAATTTAAGGAAATCTCAAAGAGAGGTATGTTGGCTAAACTTCTTTCCTAGAATTGAATTCCATGATGTTGTTATAAGTCCCAAGTTATTCTTTATAAATCAAAATGTGTTCTAGATGTCTTATCATATGAGGTTATCCTTTGGGAATGTGTTCAAAGCATGAGTTGGGTCTAATATTATTATGACTCCAAGTAGTGTTTCAAGTGAAGGCTATTATGCTAAATTTTGTAAGAAGTCTCCATGTGCATAACACTATTAACTGCTCATAGGTGTACTAAAAGTCGTGATTAGGGATTCCTTGTTGTCGGTAATCTATATAGCTGCTTGAAAGGAAAAGTAGTGAGTTAGGGATATAAAGTGTGAAGTAGTGAGTTGGGGATATAAAGTGTGAAGTAGTGAGTTGAGGATATAAATTGTGAAATAATGAGTTGGGGATATAAAGTGTGAACACCGTGCCAAGAATGGAAGTTATACTTGTGGCCAATATCGCCAACTAAATGAAATGATGTGTGATATATTATGAAATGAGCCTTGATTCAACTATTCCAAATTGACTCCGAAAATAGAATTATCCAAAAGCTTATGTACTCAAGGCATGTCCAAATGTGGTTGTTCTAACTAATTCTATGCTTGATAGGTATTTCCAATGTGTTTTAAGCCTTTACATATTTCTGAGTTGAAATTGTATATTGCCCTTTTGGGGAAAGGTACTTCAAGTGTTGATGCTTATAATTATGAGCCTTGAAAGTAATGAAGAATAATAATATGTATGGAATAAGGGATCCAATGAAATAATGATGTTGTAAATAGTTGAAAGTACTATTGAAGTTATAGTATGAACATTAAATGTGGTCGTTTGCCTGAATGAAATTTATGAGCTGTTATATGTCCCAATGGTTTCAACTATAGTTGTATGTTTCTAAAATAATGTATGTAAATGACTTCGATGTCAAGTCATCAAGAATAACAAATTTAGCTAATGACCTCAAGATGTCAAGTGAGTGAATAACGAGATGAAAGGGAGATTTCCTACGCTAAATGATGCTGAACCTTAAGAAAAGGAATTGGGCTCATGTTCCATTGAAATTGACTTGTCGATTCATTATGCACGTGATAATGTAATGAACTATGTTTTTTCATGATGAGCATGAACATGAAGTGTTCCAATGATCCGGGAACTTACGACCTTAATATAATGTTAATTATGTCGCTTTGACTTTATAAAAGGTTATGTGCATAATGATGTGCTATGAACGCTATGGATGAGCTATGTAATGCATATATGTTTAATATGTGAACCCTATGGTCAGACTATGAAATGCATAGGTGTATAATATAATACGATTGAATACTATGAGCGGTCTATGAAATGCACAGGGGTATTGTATGGTATATGTGAATCCTATGAACAGTCTATAAAACGCACATGTGTATTGTGTAAGTAAACACTATGAACGGTCTATGGAACGCACAAGTGTATTGTGTAAGTAAACACTGTGAACAATCTATGAAACACATAGGTGTATTGTGTGGTATATGTGAATCCTGTAAACGGTCTATGAACGCACAAGTGTATTGTGTAAGTAAACACTGTGAACAATCTATGAAACACATAGGTGTATTGTGTGGTATATGTGAATCCTGTAAACGGTCTATGAACGCACAAGTGTATTGTGTAAGTAAACACTGTGAACAATCTATGAAACACATAGGTGTATTGTGTGGTATATGTGAATCCTGTAAACGGTCTATGAACGCACAAGTGTATTGTGTAAGTAAACACTGTGAACAATCTATGAAACACATAGGTGTATTGTGTGGTATATGTGAATCCTGTAAACGGTCTATGAACGCACAAGTGTATTGTGTAAGTAAATCCTATGAATGATCTATGAAATGCATAGGTGTATTGTGTATGAAATCCTATGAACGGTCTCTGAAAAACATAGGTGTATTGTGTATGAAATCCTATGAACGGTCTCTGAAAAACATAGGTGTATTGTGTATGAAATCCTATGAACGGTCTCTGAAAAACATAGGTGTATTGTGTATGAAATCCTATGAACGGTCTCTGAAAAACATAGGTGTATTGTGTATGAAATCCTATGAACGGTCTCTGAAAAACATAGGTGTATTGTGTATGAAATCCTATGAACGGTCTCTGAAAAACATAGGTGTATTGTGTATGAAATCCTATGAACGGTCTCTGAAAAACATAGGTGTATTGTGTATGAAATCCTATGAACGGTCTCTGAAAAACATAGGTGTATTGTGTATGAAATCCTATGAACGGTCTCTGAAAAACATAGGTGTATTGTGTATGAAATCCTATGAACGGTCTCTGAAAAACATAGGTGTATTGTGTATGAAATCCTATGAACGGTCTCTGAAAAACATAGGTGTATTGTGTATGAAATCCTATGAACGGTCTCTGAAAAACATAGGTGTATTGTGTATGAAATCCTATGAACGGTCTCTGAAAAACATAGGTGTATTGTGTATGAAATCCTATGAACGGTCTCTGAAAAACATAGGTGTATTGTGTATGAAATCCTATGAACGGTCTCTGAAAAACATAGGTGTATTGTGTGGTATATGTGAATCCTGTAAACGGTCTATGAACGCACAAGTGTATTGTGTAAGTAAATCCTATGAATGATCTATGAAATGCATAGGTGTATTGTGTATGAAATCCTATGAACGGTCTCTGAAAAACATAGGTGTATTGTGTATGGAATCCTATGAACGGTCTATGTATAATATGATATGTGAACACTAAGGACAGTCTATGAAATGCGTAGGGGTAAAATAAGAGAGGGATATGGACGGTCTAGTAAGACGCATTGTTAACGCATACATTATGTGCCATTTTCATTGGCCTTGTTTGTACATATTGTTTCAATTACTTTATATTATGTATTCCACGCATAGTTTATATGGCTCAGTTAATCCTAAAAGAAGTTTAAAATGATGTAAGCATAACGATACTTGAAAATGTGAATCTATTGGATGTTTCATAGTTTTTGATGTACTTTATATGCCTCTTATTGAATTACCATGATTTCATATGTTGTTCTGTTTGCCTTAATGGATGCAGGTATACTTCTACATGATGATATGAATCTTTGATAGGAATTTTCTGCGCAGCAGATTATGGTGAGCCTAATATAATTCCAGCGGGCATTCGAGTCTAGTTGGTTTTATGTACTTAGGCATCTATTATCAGAGAAGCTCCATGCACACTGTGTGTTATGCACTTAAGTTTTGAGTTTCGTCACGTATTTATGTTCATAGTATTTACAGCTATTTACAAATCTGGGTAACCATCATGAGAAAAACATTTACGGGCCATTGAGCTAAATGTATTCAATATGAAAGTCAAGATCTAATTATGTTTTGATAAATCATGCATGAGTTATGATGGGAGGTTGATGTAATGTAGACTTGCTCGATTGGGTTCACTCGGTTGAGCGCCGGTCATGCTCCCCATGTTCGGGGCGTGACAGACTTGGTATCAGAGCATGGTTTAGGAGTCCTAAGGTGTCATGGAGTTGTGTCAGTAGAGTCACTCTTAAACGGTGTGTTACCGGACACACTTATAATAGGGAGGCTACAACGACATTTAGGAAAGGTTTCTTTTCTTCTATCCTCGATAGTGCGTTAAGGATCCGAGTTAGTCTCCGAGTTCCCTTATTAATATCAAAGAATGTTTGCACATCATGTTATGCAATGATAAAGGCCTAAGGATTAAAGGAATGACGCACATGATAGGCACAATGCATGAGGTGCCCAATTGTCCTCGTAATGGAGGAAGGAAAAGTCAAGGATACGACCAAGGTAAGCAAGGTCATACAGTTAGCCTCGAGAGCCATGGTTGTTGATTATATGTAAATGGTGCAATATGGTGTTATCTATATGTTGTTTAGGATTGATTTGTAGGAGTTTCTGACTGGTGGATAGGCCTAGTTATAGGAGAGACTCTGTCGAAATTTGTGAAACATTTTGGAGTTAGTCAAATTTGGGGGCTTGAAATGTTTGAAAGAAGAGTAGAGTTATGTTAGGTATTCAGGGGGACTCTACTCCTCATTCGAGGACGAATGATCTTAAGCGAGGGAGAATGTAAAGCCCCATTAAAACTTTCCTAATGATTTAAGATTTTAAAGTGATCCAACGATATTTGGGAATAACGTATTCGAGTAGTAAAGGAGACCAATGGGATAGAACCACATCATTTTGAAATGCAAATATATGTTTAAGGTGTGTTGGAACATACTAAGGAGTTTTGTGAATGGCAAGAACTTGTGTGGAACAAGTTTGATAGATTAAGTGGAAAGGATGTCTTAATTCGCACAACATCCTACTTCAAACGCATGCTGGTACCAAACTATAAAGACTTAGGAGGTGATATACCTATCAAATTAAAGCCCTTTGAGTCTAGTTTCCAACGCATCAAATCGTTCATCATTTGGATATTTCTACAGAAAGTGCCATTTTACTTGACCTATATCATATGAGCGCAGATGCGCGGCCGCACATATTTGGGAGTTTCCGCCTTGTGTGCGCGGCCAGCTGCGGCCGCGCACGTAGGAGCTCATTAAAGCCTAGGGCCGGGTAGAGAGAGGGGTTAAGTTATTTTAGAGCTAAAACCTGATATTTTGAGAGTGAGAGAGTGCCCTAGAGTGTGAGAGGGATCTACAACAAAGTGTTCATTGATTCTTGCTCAAATATTTGAAGATTAACAAGGAAATCTCAAAAGATCTTAACTCAAGAGGTAAGATTCAAACCCCTAGTCTTCAATTTCAAGTTTGGGATAAAAGATGGATGATTGGGAGTATGATTCTTGGGTGTAAGCGTATTATTTATATATGTTTCTACCAATAAGGTTTGTGGGAAGGTTGTTAAGCTCAAATAAATAAAGATTGGGTTGTGGAATGAAAGAAATCTAGTAGCCAAATTTTCACACCTAGTGTTTGATAAAATGCTCAAATGAGCCGAAACTATGAATATCTTCCTAATTTGTGTTCAATTTTGTTATGTCTCAAAATATATAGGGATTGCTAGAATTTCTGGAACATTGTAGTAATTTAAGGAAATCTCAAAGCGAGGTATTTTGGGTAAACTTTATTCCTAGAATTGACTTCCATGATATTGTTATAAGTCCCGAGTTATGCTTCATAAATCAGCTATTCCGAATAAGCTTTATGTTGAAAGGTATATGTTCAAAATGTGTTCTGGATGGTCTTATCATATGATGTTATACTTCAGGAATGTGTTCAAAGCATGAGTTGGGTATAAAATTATTATGACTCCAAGTAGTGTTTCAAGTGAAGGCTATTATGCTAAATTGTGTAAGAAGTCTCCATGTGCATAAGACTCTTAACTGCTCATAGGTGTACTAAAAGACGTGATTAGGGATTCCTTGTTGTCGGTAATCTATATAGATGCTTGAAAGTAAAAGTAGTGAGTTGGGGATATAAAGTGTGAAGTACTGAGTTGGGGATATAAAGTGTGAAGTACTGAGTTGAGGATATAAAGTGTGAAGTAGTGAGTTGGGGATATATAGTGTGAACACTGTGCCAAGAATGAAAGTTATACTTTCGGCCAATAGCGCCAACGAAATGAAATGATGTGTGAAATATTATGAAATGAGCCTTGATTCAACTATTCAAAATTGACTCCAAAAATAGAATTACTCAAAAGCTTATGCATTCAAGTCATGTCCAAATGTGGTTGTTCTAACTAATGCTATGCTTGGTAGGTATTTCCAATG
>AWOL01S0030220.1:0-17296 GCA_000715115.1 Nicotiana otophora
CTGTTGTAGACGCTCAAATTGCTTGCGGAATTCCTCTCTCAGTATGATAGGAAGGAACTTCTCTAGGAATAGCTGAGAGAACTGCTCCCAGGTAAGTGCAGGTGATCCAACTGGTCTGGTCAATGTATAGTCTCTCCACCACCTCTTGACGGAATCCGTCATCTGAAATATAGCAAAATTAACCACATTGGTCTCAACTATACCCATGTTCCGCAGCACCTCGTGGCAGCGTTCAAGATAATCCTGTGAGTCCTCAGAAGGTGTACCACTGAAGTGAACTGGAAAGAGATTGGTAAACTTATCCAGGCTCAATAAGGCCTCAAAAGACATGGTGGGCCTATCACTGATCTGTGCTGCAACAACTGGCTGAACTACCCTAACTGGCGGGGCTGCTGGAGCCTGATTCTGGGGATCCATCTGCTCCGAAGCGGGAGTAGTGGGAGTTTGTGCTCCTCTCCCAGCCTGTGAGACGGCTGGTGCCACTGGAAATGTACCATTCTGGGCCACACCCTCAATAAGACTTATCAAACGGACTAGAGCGTCCTAAAGTACTGGAATGGCTATGAATCCTTCCGGAACCTGAACTGGTCCAACTGGTACATTCTGAATTGGAACCTCCTCTTGAAGGTCCACCTGAGGTTCTACAACAGGTGCAGCTGCTCGAGCTCTGGACTGAGCTCTACCTCGACCTCTAGCACGACCTCGACCTCTACCCCTAGCCATAGTTACCACTGGGGTTCTGGTCCCTGTCCATCGGTAGAGGTATTACGTGTTCTTATTACGTGTTCTCACCATCTGCGAGAGAATAAGAGTAGAATGATTCAATCATCGATGATAGAATAAAATCGCACGACAGAATAAGAAAGAAGTGATATTGTTCCTAAACTTCATAGACTCTGAGAGATAAGTACAGACGTCTCCGTACTGATCCTTCAGACTCTACTAAGCTTGCTCATGACTCGTGAGACCTATGTAACCTAGTGCTCTGATACCAACTGCCACGACCCAAAATTTCTACTTTCGAACCGTGATGGCGCCTAACATTTCACTTGCTAGGCAAGCCAACGTTAGAATAATATTATCTATTTTTAAAATAATTTTTAAATCTATTAATAATCAAAGAACAAATGCGGAAGTAAAGTCTAAAATGTAGTGAATAATCTATAAAAATGACGGTGTCTAAATACCATCCCAAAATTGGTGTCACAAGTGCACGAGCTTCTAGAATAATACAAATAAAGGTCTGAATAAAATAAAGTTGTCTAAAAAAAATACGCACAGCTAAAGTAAAATAGACGGGGACTTCATAACTGCGGACGCCATGCAGTTATACCTCAAGTCTCCTCCGAGTAGCTGAAATCCGAGCAAGTCTATGGCACGCCGCTGGGACCAACTCCGAAATCTGCACAAGAAGTGCAGAGTGTAGTATCAGTACAACCGACCCATGTACTGGTAAGTGCTGAGCCTAACCTCGATGAAGTAGTGATGAGGCTAAGGCGGATCACTTACATTACTTGTACGCAATATTAGTAACAACAACACTAATAGAAATAAATCAGGTAACTCATTTATAATAATTGAAGCCAACTCAGCAGTCATAACCAATTATCATTTCCAGCAATTCTGTTGCAGCGTGCAACCCGCTCTCACAATATATTCACATTCAATTCTGTTGTAGCGTGCAACCCGCTCTCGCAATATATTTCTTTTAATCAAGTCTGTTGTGGCGTGCAACCCGATTCCCCTATATATATATATATATGTCGACTTTTAAATAAGTCTGTTGCGGCGTGCAACCTGATCCTCCAATATGAACTTTTAATAAGTCTGTTGCGGCGTGCAACCCGATCCTCCAATATATTCATTATAATCAATCATGTTGCGGCGTGCGACCCGCTCCTCCAACATATTTATTTACCAATTCTTATAGAAGAATTTTCCCAATAAATGTAATAATTAATATAAAATTATAAAAAAACTAAGCATACAATAATTATGATTTAATTACGAAACAACAAAGGCAAATAGCAAATTATTATAGAAATCAGAGAGAAAATATGCAGTTTAATATTTAATATGCTAAATGTCAAATAACAATTAAGACACATAATTCAAATAGCATGTAACAATTAATGCAGGAATTCAAGAATTAATATTTGACAAAGAATAGGAAAGAAACAACTATTATAATAATTAATTCATGATTTAAAACAATTTATGATTTTTCAAGTAAGCAGGCAAACAATTAATTTGACGACATATAGACACTCGTCACCTCTCCTATACGTCGTTCACATGCAATTCACATAACAATTGATTTAAGGGTTCTAGTTCATCAAGTCAAGGTTATCCACGACACTTACCTCGCTTTGCAAATTCCAATCAATTATTCAACCATAGCTTTTCCTTTTAAATTTGTCTCTGAAAGCTTCAAATCTACTCACAAACAATTCGATATATTCAATACTAATAATAGGAATTAATTCCATATGAATTTATAAATTTTTCGGATAAAAATTTGAAATTTATTTAAATATTCGATAGTGGAACCCACGTCTCAAATCCCAGAAAAACTCGTGAAATTCGAACACCTTATCCGATACGAGTTCAACCATACAAAAATTGTCCAATTCCGATATTAAATGGACCTTCAAATCTAAATTTCTCGTTTTTGGAAGATTTTAGAAAAATCTGATTTTTCTTCCATAAATTCACGCATTCATGATATAAACGAGTATGGTATTATGAAATATAATCAATATAGGATAAGGAACACTTACCCCAATGTTTCCCATGAAAATCGCCTCAAATATTCGCCTTAACCGAGCTCAAAATGACCAAAATGAGTAAAAATAACGGACTCTTCGATATATACACTGCACAGGCATTTTCACACCTGCGGTGCCTAGGCTCGCACATGCGAGCTCGCATTTGCGAAATGGGGCTGTCAGGCGAGGCCTCGCACCTGCAGAGGAAAAATGTGCACTTGCGTTGCCTTCGCTTCTGCGATCATTTGGTCCGCTTCTGCGGACGCGCGGGTGCGTGCAGGTTTTCGCACTTGCGGACTTTTGCCCAGCCATGCCCGAGCACATCTGCGATTGAAGGCTCGCTTCTACGAGCTCGCACTTGCAAGAAAAATCAGCAGGTGCGATTACAACAGAAGGAAAAATACATATTTTGCTTAAGTCTAGTTCTTGATCCGATTTCAATCTATATCACTCTCGGGGTATTCGGGACCCCGTACGAATATACCAACAAGTCAAATAATATAATACGAACTTACTCGGGGTCTCGTATCACGCCAAACAACGCTGAAATTACAATTCACACCCTAATTCAAACTTTGAGTTTTAAACTTTCAATTTGCAAATCTCGTGTCAAAACATATTAAATGAATTCGGAATGACTTCAAATTTGGAACACAAGTCATAAATGATATAACGGAGCTGTTCAAATTTTCAGAATCGGATTCCGGCTCCGATATCAAAAAGTCAACCCTGTGGTCAAACTTGGAAATCTTTAGCCTTTAAATTGCTAGTTCCGTTAAATGGTCATAACTTGAGCTAGGGACCTCCAAATTAAATTTCGGGCATACGCCCAAGTCCCAAATCATGATATGGAGCTACCGGAACTGTCAAAATACTGATCCGGGTCCGTTTGATAAAAATGTTGACCAAAGTCAACTCAATTGAGTTTTAAAGCTTTATTTCACATTTTAATCCATTTTTCACATGAAAACTTTCCGAAAAATTGTACGGACTGCGCACGCAAGTCGAGAAATAAAAATGGTATTTTTCGAGGTGTTAGAACACAGAATTACTTACTAAATTTAAAGATGACATTTTGGGTCATCACAAAGAGGGAACACCATATATGTAAGGATCAAATATCCAAATTCACATATGCTCTACGAGAAAGAAAATAAAGCAAATCACCAAATAGAGTTCTTGATTAAGGGAGGGGAAATAGAATTGCAGAAAAGTAGAAGTCACAAAAATTTAAGAAACCAGAAAAAGTTAAAGCGAAAAAATTGAAAAACTTACTAGAAGAGCAATTAACAGTGAAGAAGAAAAAGAACTGTAAATTTTGAACTCTGGAAGTGCAGTGAGAACAAAAATAGTACTCCCTCTTTGATAATAACAAAGTGTAACGCACACGTGTAAACATGAAAAGAGCACCAAATCAAGGCCAAATAAAATAGACCCAAGTTTATGGTAGACTTCACATAACTTAATAGTACAACCTCTAGATACAGTGTTGGTACACCCCAACTCTCATTTCTATATATTAGTAAAGCTTCTTAAAATATAAGGTAGTTAATTGTATTTTGATAATCAATTTTTGTATTTTGATAATCAATTTCTTGTTTTCACTTGACAATATAATCAATTAGTGTAATCTTTTTTAAACATTGGTAATCTTGGGTATGATCTTATTGAATTTAGTTTAGAAAAAACAATTCCAATTGATGCAATACTTGTTACATAAACTATTAAATTTCTATAAGCAATAGAAATATTTAAAAGTAAAATTAAGACTTCACCTGCTCTGATATATGGCAATTACAGTTTGTACCTGCACCATTTCTCCTTGCACTTTTAATTCCATTAAAAGATTTAAATCATTAATATCATAATGATTATTATGTGTTAAAAAATATTCAGAGTTAAAATGATGCCTTTTCAAATCTAAATATTGTTTAGTAATCTAGTTGGCTTGAAGTAGAAAATGTCTAAAAAAAACACTCGAAGAATTAAAAACATTAAATTTAATAAAGCAAAAGTTTTCTTAAGAGAAAAGGAATATTTTATTGATGAATAATATGAGTACAATTTTGTTTATCTCTTGATTTTTCTCGCCGTATTGTTCTTCTTGATTCCAGAACTAGAGCAACATGTTTCTAGAATTTAGGATGATATGGACCTCCATGTAATACACTTGATCTCTTTAAAAGTCGGGTAGTACTCATATCGATTACTAGGAACAACTTCTCTTGATCTCTGCCTCTTGTTTCTCCAATTGAGATCTTGTTTCTCCAATTGAGAACCAAAGTGGCATATCTCTCGAGCAAAAGATTGTGTGAATCTTGAAGTATTTGATTGTCAAGAAGTGTCCAACATCACTTCGAGTTAATCTTGAGGAATAATTGTTCTTGATCACCTCATCGTTGTTGTATTTGTATTTAATGTAGTTTAATCTCGTGAAACTTCCAAGAATTTTATGAAATTTTCAAGATTAATAAAGTCATAATTATAAATAAGAGTGATTCAAGGTGAAGTGAATCAAACCAAATTCCAAAAGTAGGAAAAGTAAATGCAATTTCAGTTATCTATATCTCACAATCCTAATTAGTAATTACATCAACCAAAGTTTTAAACTACATCGTGGTGCAAATGTTAGGAGAAGAGCAAGATAACAAGTGACTATTAATACCATCTTTTTGTGCTGGTGTTATGTAATAATCAATTAATTTGACTGATTTCATAATCCCCGACGACATTACTCATTTGTTGATATGTGTTGTTGATCGATTGATCAATTACAACATGCCAGGTCATGTTAACTTATAAGTTAATTTTTTATTTAATTTTTGAAAGGAGCATTTTTTCAACATTATGTCTTCAATCTCGAATATCTCAGTAAAATACAATTCAATCTCTTTGACATTGTTATTTGTACAACATTGCTGTTAAAAAGGCTAAAGTTTATCGATCAAATTCGCTTGATTACATACTTTAATTTGGTCACCCAAGAAAAAAAAATTACATAAATTGTAAGCTATAAAATTACATTATTCAATGAATTCTGTAGTATGAATACCTTCTCTTTTTTAATATTTTTACTGCTCTTCGTCTTGACTGCCTGTGATGAATCTGAGTAAATGAGCAACCTATATTTGTTAACTGATCTGTTGCTTTCACTTTGGGATTGAACCACAAAATGCATAACCACCACATTATGGGCTTGTAGTGCAGCAGATAAGTATTCATAATTTTTTTGCCACAAGCTATGTAATAATGCTCTACCTCATGATTATTTTTGTCCTTCCTAGGTGAGTATTCATTTGTCGCTAATTTGTGAGAATTTAGGTTCAAAGATAATAAATATAGCAATTATTATGTTTACTTTTCCCACGTCTATTTAATATGCTATCTGTTATGTTTTTTTTTTTTCGTTGCTATGAATGGGTGCAATTTATAGAAGAAAACAGAGTTAGGTCTGTGGGTAAAGTATGCATTGTTTTGCATCAACTGGACGAGTAATTCTTACCAGCTTTATCAATGTTGTTGTTACCCAAATTAAGTTCTTTGAGACGCAGAAGTAATTCGTCCCGATTCTTTGTCCCTAGAAAAGACTTTACCTTCTAGATTTATGCCTTTGTAAGAAGTACTTATATCTGGAATGGATACCTGCACAAATAAAGCTGAAAAAGTGTGAGAACAAGTTATCTCTACTCTTAAATGACTATAAGCATATATATATATATATTGATTAGAATAATCTTTCGTTAACAAGGAATGTAAATGAAAAGCATTTTGCTGTCTCTTGCCTTTCCGTGCATCACTCACCAATAAGTTTCTGTCTGCTTACTCTTAATTGTATTATTAATGGTATCTTAAAATTCATTCAAACTATTCCTTATACTCGATTCACTTTATACTTGTGAGTCAATCTTATACGATCTCATTCGCCTTATACTTGCTAATCTATTTTATACGATCATAACAGAAAAAACTATACAGCGTATGCGTTTCCACAACAATTTGGCCCTCTGTATGCTAACAAGCAATATTTATTCAGAGTTTTGGGCTCATGCTAATCGATGTGTTCTCGCTTTTTTTGTGCTACTTTGATTTTTCATTCTACTCTATTTTCTAAGCTGCTTCTTCTATCAGGTGAGCATTGAATTTGTTATTCACTGTTCTCTGTCAACTTATGTTACAATTATTTGAGTCCTTTCTTTGTTTGACTGTTGATTTTGGTTCTACTGAATCTTTAATTAATGACTTTTGGTTTCATAGTTATTCTGAATCTATTTAACCGTTAAATGCTGGATGTATAGTTTACCTCTACAAAAAGAATTGAATTTTAAACAATGTTTAGTTCATATAATTGGGTTTTATTTTAATACTCTTTCGGATTCTAATGAAGCTTTGATAACTCTTCTACAAAAAATTAAATCTTTGTTAATTATTGTAGGATCCATCCCTATAAATGAAACAAAGACAAAAGGAGATTGTGAGGTCCATCCTCATAATGAACAAGAAAAAGATTTTGGGGTTCATCCCCATAATGAAGAAGAAAAATTTACAAGATGCTAAAATTGGTGGTAGGCATCTAAACGCACCGAAGCACGTTTTTCACCAAAATTGTTTTTGGTTACGACACTTTTTTCTATAAATAGAAGCCTTTAGCTTCTCATTTTTACACATCAATCTCAAAGGAAAAATATATCTGAGAGTTAAAGAGAAACAGTGAGGTTTCACAGACATGGTATAAGAAAATAGTCTGTGAGAAAAATAGAGAGTGAGCGATATTGTAGTGAGATGGGAATATCAAAAGAAGGTTATTTCTTTTGAGTGTTGTAGTGGTCTTTGGAGTATTTTACCTCGACCTGCAAAGTGTAAAATTTCTTGCTTTAGTGATATTAGTTGCTCTTCTCGGGGCCGTGATTTTTTTCCTTATTCAAAAAAGTTTTCCACGCAAAATTTTTGGTGTCGTTATCACTATTTTATTCTTGTTAATTACCGTATCTCGGTGCTACGTTATTATTCCGCTTTTATTACCGTAAATATTATTTCTGTAGGGGTTTATTCCCAACAACTAGTATCAGAGCACAGGTTCTGCTCGCTCACAGAAGTACTATTCACTGTCGGTAGTACTATACTTGGTGAAAAATAAATATTCGGAGTAAAGTACGAGGTAGCAAAATTCAACGGAGATAACAGTTTCTCAACATGGCAAAGAAGGATGAGGGATCTGCTCATTCAACAAGGACTACACAAGGTACTTGATGCTGATGCCAAAAAGTCTGATACCATGAAAGCTGAGGATTGGCTTGACTTGGATGAAAGGGCTGCTAGTGCAATCAGGTTGCACTTATCAGATGATGTGGTAAATAACATCATTGTTGAAGACATCGCACGTGGTATTTTTGACAAGGTTGGAAAGCCTATACATATCCAAAACGCTGACAAACAAATTGTACCTGAAGAAGCAGCTATACGCCCTACACATGGGTGAAGGTATAAATTTTTTGTTATATTTAAATGTATTTAACGGACTAATCACACAGCTCACCAACTTCGGAGTGAAAATCGAGGAAGAAGATAAAGTCATCTTGCTATTGAACTCGTTGCCATCTTCGTACGATAATTTGGCAACAACCATCCTGCACAGTAAGACTACCATTGAGTTGAAAGACGTCACATCAGCTCTTCTACTCAATTAGAAGATGAGAAAGAAGCCTGAAAATCAAGGACAGGCTCTCATCACAGAAGGTAGAGGCATGAGTTATCAAAGGAGTTAGAGCAACTATGGTAGATCCGGAGCTTGTGGGAAGTCTAAGAACCGATCCAAATCAAAAGTTAGAAATTGCTACAATTGTGATCAACCAGGTCACTTCAAAAGAGATTGCCCAATCCAAGAAAGGGCAAAGGTGAAACTAGTGGCCAGAAGAATGACGACAACACAGCCGTCATGGTGCAAAATAATGATAATGTTGTCCTCTTTATAAATGAGGAAGATGAATGCATACACTTATCAGGTCCAGAGTCGGAATGGGTGGTTGATACAGCAGCATCTTACCATGCCACACCGGTAAGAGATCTTTTTTGCAGATATGTAGCAGGTAATTTCGGCATTGTGAGAATGGGTAACACAAGTTACTCAAAGATTGCGGGGATTGGTGACATTTGTATCAAAATAAATGTCGGATGCAAATTGGTTCTAAAGGACGTGCGACATGTACCTGATTTGCGGATGAACTTGATCTCGAAAATTGCTTTAGACCAAGATGGATACAAGAACTATTTTGCAAATCAAAAGTGGAGACTCACCAAGGGATCATTGGTGATTACAAAGGGAGTCGCTCATGGCACGTTGTACAGAACAAATGCAGAAATATGCCAAGGTGAATTGAACGCGGCACAAGATAAGATTTCTGCAGATTTATGGCACAAAAGGATGGGTCATATGAGCGAGAAAGGATTGCAGATTCTTGCTAGGAAATCACTCTTTTCTTATGCCAAAGGTACAACGGTAAAACCTTGTGACTACTGTTTATTTGCTAAGCAGCATAGAGTCTCATTTCAGACATCGTCTGAAAGAAAATTGAATATACTTGATTGGGTATATTCTGATATTTGTGGTCTAATGGAAATTGAATCGATGGGCGGTAACAAATATTTTGTTACTGTTATTGATGATGCTTCACGAAAATTATGGGTTTATATTTTAAAAACCAAAGATCAGGTGTTTCAAATTTTTCAGAAGTTTCATGCTCTAGTAAAAAGGGAGGCAGGCCAAAAGCTAAAGCGTCTCCGAAGTGACAATGAAAGTGAGTACACTTCAAGGGAATTTGAAGAGTACTTTTCGATCCATGGGATCAGACATGAAAAGATAGTTCCTGGAACCCCACGGCACAATGGCGTAGCCGAAAGGATGAATCACACCATAGTGGAGAAGGTGAGAGGCATGCTCAGAATGGCTAAACTGCCTAAGTTATTCTAGGATGAAGCAGTTCAGATAGCCTGTTACTTGATCAATAGGAGTCCATCAGTTTCATTAGCGTTTGACATCCCAGAGAGAGTTTGGACCAACAAGGAGATGTCCTACTCACATCTGAAGATGTTCGGTTGCAGAGCTTTTGCACATGTACCAAAGGAGTAGAGAACAAAGCTGGATGATAAACCTGTTCCCTGCATATTTATCGGATATGGAGATGAAGAATTCTAATACAAATTGTGGGATCTTGTAAAGAAGAAGGTCATCAGAAGCAGAGATGTAGTCTTCCGAGAAAGTGAAGTTGGAACTGCTAATGATATGCCAGAGAAGGCCAAGAATGGTATAATTCCTAACCTTGTTACTATTCCTTCTACTTCTAACAATCCCACAAGTGCAGAAAGTAGGACTGACGAGGTTGCCGAGCAGAGGGAGTAACCTGGTGAGTTTATTGAGCAGGGGGAGCAACTTCATGATGATGTCGAGCAAGTGGAGCACCCCACTCAGGGAGAAGAACAACCTCAACCTTTAAGGAGATCAGAAAGACCAAGGGTAGAGTCATGCAGGTATCCTGCCATAGAGTATGTCCTCATCAATGATGAGGGGGAGCCAGAAAGTCTTAAGGAGGTGATGTCCCATCCAGAAAAGAACCAGTGGATGAAAGCCATGCAAGAAGAGATAGAATATCTACAGAAAATGGCACTTACAAGCTGGTTGAACTTCCAAAGGGTAAAAGACCACTCAATGTAAATGGGCCTTTAAACTCAAGAAAGATGAAAATGGCAAGCTGGTCAGATACAAAACTCAATTGGTGGTAAAAGGCTTCGAGCAGAAGAAAGGTATTGATTTTGAAGAAATTTTCTTACCTGTTGTCAAAATGACTTCTATTCGAACAATCTTGAGCTTAGCAGTGAAAACTGCATTTCTTCACGGAGATTTGGAAGAGGAGATCATATGGAGCAGCTAGAAGGATTTGAAGTAGCTGAAAGGAAACACATGGTGTGCAAACTGAATAATCGCAGTCTGGGTCCAACTAGGACGTCTTACCATTGAATTCTATTACATACATGACCATATTGAATAGGCTAGGAAAGGAAAGGAAAGGAATCTTCGCGTGGACAAAGAGAGAGAAGAGAGGGCTAGGTCAACCTTATGGATATCGTAGCGTAAGGACGGGATAGGAAAGAGAAATGCTCAATGAAGCGCTCAAGAGAAGGGTGTAGGGAATTGAGCAGGGCTAGTCAGCACCCCGAAGTACACAAAATACCGGCTGGTACAAAGCAGGTCAAGAAGCTTGACATGACAGAAGTTCGAGTCAAACCAGACTAGCAGATAATGGGACAATTGGTAGTTCGGGCAGTGGAAGGTAGCTGTAAGGGATTGAAAGCGTGTAGTCTCTCGATTTAGGGACCGGTAGGGTCTTCCTCGGTCAGTAGGTGGGCATGAATGGAGCTTCCAGGAGTTAGTGCATTGGATTCCTGGGCAACTGCATCTAATAGAGCTGACCGAAGACCAAAGCAATCTCCTTTCTAGTCTAGTCTAGGCTTCTAGCCTTGGAAATGAGTCCTTAAACTCCCCTAGCTGCATTAGCGGTCTTATCACTTTCCCTCTTTTTTCGGACGAGTCAAGCAAGTCCAGGAAGGGTGAATCGTCGAATAGGGGGAAGTAATATCACGGCAAAAGCCTTTTGGGTCGGAAGAGCAAGCTTCTTCTTTTTGATCTGGTATGAGGGGAAGGGTGACAGAGCTTTCGATTAAGCATTTGTGTGGGTCTAGCTCTGCTTTCTAAGGGCTTCTTTTCTTAGCTTCACCTGCTGGAAAGATAATTCATGTGCATCAACAAAGGTCTAATAGTTTCATTGTAGGCACATATTTCTCTTAGTGAAAGTCGCGTTCACACAGCCCTATGCCCCCTCCCCCTTGTAGTATTCATCCGAATTTCTCTGTCCCAAGCCGGTCTGTTCACAAATCTCGGATGTTACGTTTTTGCACGAATCTGACCTTTTCGGGGTTGAAGGCATAAGCACAACTATTAAATAAAATTCGCATCTGCTATTGACTCGTCTCGCTTGAGGTTTGTCGAAGATAAGTATCAAGTCCTCTATAGCTGAACTAGACTAGATTTCGAGGATGAGTAGTGGATAAAAAGTCATCCCGAGGTATACTCACAAACTCTTTCACGAGCTAGACTAGAACCAGCATCTCTGGGAGCAAAAGACAGGCCCAGAGAACAACATTTTATTTTGATCGTGACAAAAAAAAAAGAAGAGAGGGAACTTGGAATGGGTTGAAGCAGGCACCAAGGCAGTGGTACAAAAAGTTTGACTCATTCATGAAAAGTAAAACTTACACAAAGACATATTCTGATCCATATGTATACTTCAAAAGATTTTTGAGAATAACTTTATTATATTGTTGTTGTACGTGGATGATATGTTAATTGTAGGAAAAGAAAAGGAGACGATTGCAAAGTTGAAGGGATATTTTTCCAAGTCATTTGATATGAAGGACTTGGGCCCAGCACAACAAATTCTGGGTATGAAGATAGTTCGAGAGCAAACAAGTAGAAAGTTGTGAGTGTCTCAGAAGAAGTACATTGAACGTGCATTGGAACGCTTCAACATGAAGAATGCTAAGCCAGTCAGCACATCTCTTGCTAGTCATCTAAAGTTGAGCAAGAAGATGTGTCCTACAACAGTGGAGGAGAAAGGGAACATGGCTAGAGTTCCTTATTCTTCAGCAGTCGGAAGCTTGATGTATGCAATGGTATGCACCATACCTGATATTTCTCATGCAGTTGGTGTTGTTAGCAGATTCCTTGAAAATCCTAGAAAGGGACAATGGGAAGCAGTCAAGTGGATACTCAGGTACCTAAGAGGTACTGTAGGAGATTGCTTGTGTTTTGGAGGATCTGATCCAATCTTGAAGGGCTATACAGATGCTGATATGGCAGGTGACATTGATAACATAAAATCCACTACTGGATATTTGTTTACATTTTCAAGGGGAGCTATATCATGGCAGTCGAGATTGCTGAAGTGTGTCGCACTCTCTACAACTGAAGCAGAGTATATTGCCACTACTGAAGTTGGCAAGGAGATGATATGATTGAAATGGTTCCTTCAAGAGCTTGGATTGCATCAGAAGGAGTATGCGGTCTATTGTGATAGTCAAAGTGCAATAGACCTTCGCAAGAACTCCATGTACCATGCAAGGACCAAACATATCGACGTGAGATATCACTGGATTCAAGAAACGGTAGAGAATGAATCACTAAAAGTCTTGAAGCTTTTTACAAAGTGAGAATCCCGTAGATATGCTGACCAAGGTGGTACCAAGAGACAAGTTCGAATTGTGCAAAAAAACTTGTCGACATGCACTCAAGCTAGAAGTACGGTGTTACCTCTTTCAGGTGAATGGGTCTGGAAGGGGAGATTTGTGGAGTCCATCCCATAAATGAAACAAAGAAAAAAGGAGATTGTGGGGTCCATCCCATAATGAAGAATAAAAAGATTGCGGGGTTCATCCCCATAATGAAGAAGAAAAAGATTGTGGGGTCCATCCCCATAATGAAGAAGAAAAATCTGCAAGATGCCAAAATTGGTGGTAGGCACCGAAACGCATCGAAACACATTTTTGACCAAAATTGTTTGTGCTTACGATAATTATTCCTATAGGTAGATGTGATGACCCAAAAGGTCATCTTATGTCTTAGAACTCGAATCTGAGCTATTAAGCCTTACAAATATTATTTTTACCCTCCTCGATTTGTGTGCGCAGTCTGGACAGGTTTCTGAAAAGCTTTTATGTTGAAAACTAATGAAAATAAGAATTTTTACCTTAAAGTTTAATTTTAGTTGACTTTGGTCAACATATTTGGTAAACGGGCCCGGATCCGTGCTTTGACGGTCCCGGTGGGTCCGTATCGAATTATAGGACCTGGGCGTATGCCCGAAATTGAATTCTGAGGTCCCTAGCTCAAGTTATGAATTTTTGATAAAAATTAAAAATCTGAAAATTAATTATTTTTAAAAATTGATTGATATTTGGCATTGTTAGCGCCGGATCCGTATTCTGGTTCCGTAGCCCGGTACAGGTTCATTATGATATTTAAGACTTGTCTATGAAATTTTGTGAGAAACGGAGTTGATTTGACGTGATTCAAACGTCCAGTTGAGAAAATAGAAATTTTAAAGTGTTCTTGAGAATTTCATTTTGACGATTTGATTGTACGAGCAGGTCCGTATGATATTTTTAGACTTATGTGCATGTTTGGTTTGGAGCCCCGAGGGCTCGGGTGAGATTCGGATAGGCTACGGGGTGATTTGCACTTAGAAAATCTGAGATTTTTGCTGCAGCAGCTGTTCTGGTGTGCCCTTCTTCGCGTTCGCGTTCGCGTAGGTAGTGTCGCGAACGCGAAAGGTAAAATGGGGGCAGGGGAATTTTCTTCTTCTCGAACGAGAAGGACTGGTCGCGAACGTGAAGCGTTGGGGGTCGTACCCTTCGTGAACGCGATCTGTCTAACGCGAACGCGATAGTTTAAGGGACCTGGGGGGGTCATGTTTTTCTACGCGAACGCGTCCACTGGGTCGCGAACGCGAAGGCTTGGGGGAAGCTGCCTTACGCGAACGCATATAAGGACTCGCGAACGTGAAGGCCTTAGGCCGCTGTGCATCGCGATCGCGACAGGCCTCTCGCGAACATGATGAAGGCGTGTCCAGTGACTTAAAACATACTCCAAACACGGGTTTAAACCATTTCTTCAATATTTTTCAAGAACCAAACGGGTATAGGTGATTTTCAAGAGTCATTTTCTTCTCCAAAGTGTTGGTAAGTGATTCTAAACCATTTTCNTGGAATTCGATTCTGGAAATTTGAACAGCTCCGTTATGTCATTTATGACTTGTGTGTCAAATTTGAAGTCATTCCGGATTCATTTAATATGTTTTGGTACGAGATTTGCAAATTAAAAGTTTAAAACTCAAAGTTCGAATCGGGGTGTGAAATGTAATTTCAGTGTTGTTTGATGTGATTTTAGACCCCGAGTCAGTCTGTATTATGTTACAGGACTTGTTGGTATATTCGAGCGGGGTCCCGAGTACCCCGAGAGTGAAACAGATTGAAATCGGGACAAGAATTGAACTTAAGAAAAAATCTGAAATTTGGGTTCTAGTATAATCGCACCTGCGAAATGTTGACCGCAGGNATCTGAACCTCGGGTTTTGACCAAGCGGGCCCGGGGTCGATTTTTCGACTTTTGGAGAAAAATTTGGGAAATTTAACCTATGCAATATAATTGATTCCTTTAGCAATATTTGATATTATTGAGTCATTTTTGAATAGATACGAGTGGTTTGGAGGTGAATTCCTAAGAAAAAGCTGTGATTGAGAATTAAGTGGTCTTCAAAGCGATGTAAGTGTTGTGTCTAACTTTGGCTTGAGGGAATAGGTATTGTGTGAGTATTTGCTACGTGTTTTGTTGTGATGACCTAAAATGTCATCTTTATATTTAATAAGTAATTCTGTATTCTAAGACCTCGAAAAATACCATTTATCATTCCTTGACTTGTGTGCGCAGTCCGTAAAATTTTTCGGAAAGTTTTCATGTGAAAAATGCATTAAAATGGGAAATAGAGCTTTAAAACTCAACTAAGTTGACTTTGGTCAACATTTTGAGCAAACGGATCCGGATCAATATTTTGAAAATTTCGGTAGCTCCGTATCGTGATTTGGGACTTGGGCGTATGCCCGAAATTTAATTTGGAAGTCCCTAGCTCAAGTTATGACCATTTAACGGAACTAGCAATTTAAAGGCTAAATATTCCAAGTTTGACCACGGGGTTGAGTTTTTGATATCGGAGCTGGAATTCGATTCTGGAAATTTGAACAGCTCCGTTATGTCATTTATGACTTGTGTGTCAAATTTGAAGTCATTCCGGATTCATTTAATATGTTTTGGTACGAGATTTGCAAATTAAAAGTTTAAAACTCAAAGTTCGAATCGGGGTGTGAAATGTAATTTCAGTGTTGTTTGATGTGATTTTAGACCCCGAGTCAGTCTGTATTATGTTACAGGACTTGTTGGTATATTCGAGCGGGGTCCCGAGTACCCCGAGAGTGAAACAGATTGAAATCGGGACAAGAATTGAACTTAAGAAAAAATCTGAAATTTGGGTTCTAGTATAATCGCACCTGCGAAATGTTGACCGCAGGTGCGAGCTCGCAGAAGCGAGACTTCCATCGCAGATGCGGCCTTCGCAGGTGCGGCCCTTTTGCGCAGAAGCGGACATCGCAGGTGCGATAATTTGTCCGCAGATGCGGAACCTCGCCTGGAAGCCCCTTTTCGCAGATGCGAGCTCGCATGTGCGAACCCAGGCACCGCAGATGCGAAAATGCTAGGCAGAATACATAAAATCGGGTCTTAGCCATTTTTACTCATTTTTGAGTTTTGAGTCTCGAATTTGGGCTATTTCAAGGGGAATTTTCACGACTTTGAACTGAGTAAGTGTTCTTTATCATAAAGTGATTATATTTCACAAATCCATGTCTAATTTCATCGTTTATTTCGGATTTAGATGGAAGAAATTGAAATTTTTGTAAAACTTTCCAAAAATGAAAAATTTAGATTTGAAGGTCCATTTGATATCGGAATTGGACAAATTTGGTATGGTTGAACTCGTATCGAAACGGGTGTTCGGATTTCGCGAGTTTTTCTGGGATTTGAGACGTGGGTACCACTGCCGAATATTTTAATAAATTTTGGATTTTTATCCGAAAAATTTGTAAATTCATATGGAATTAATTCCTATGATTAGTATTGAATATGTTGAATTGTTTGTGAATAGATTTGAAGCTTTCAGAGGCAAATTTAAAAGGAAAAGTTGTGGTTGAATAATTGATTGCAATTTGCAAAGCGAGGTAAGTGTCGGGGTTAACTTTGTCTTGAGGGAATAGAACCCTTAAATTGTTTGTTATGTGAATTGCATGTAAACGACGTATAGGCAAGGTGACGAGTGTCTATACGTCGTCAAATTAAATGTTTGCCTGCTTACTTGAAAAATCATAAATTATTTTTAATCATAAATTAATTATTATAATAATTGTTTCTCTCTCATTCTTTATCAAATATTAATTCTTGAATTCATGTATTAATTGTTACATGTTATTTGAATTATGTGCCTTAATTGTTATTTGACATTTAGCATATTAATTATTAAACTGCCTATTTGCTCCCTGATTTCCATAATAATTGTTATTTGTCATTAGTTACTTCATAATTAAATCATAATTATTGTATCCTTGTTGTCTTATGATTTTTATATTAATTATTGCATTTATTGGGGAATTTCTTCTATAAGAATTGATTGGTAAATGAAAATATTGGAGGATCGGATTGCACGCCGCAATAGACTTATTTAAAAGTCAATATTGGAGGATCGGATTGCACGCCGCAATAGACTTATTTAAAAGTCAATATTAGGGGATCAGATTGCACGCCGCAATAGACTTATTTAAAAGTCAATATTGGGGGATCGGATTGCACGCCGCAATAGACTTATTTAAAAGTCAATATT
>AWOL01S0030220.1:26091-40994 GCA_000715115.1 Nicotiana otophora
TAAAGTTCGTGATATTGCATTCATGGTTGGAGAAAGAATATTGCTTCAGGTATCGCCCATGAAGGGTGTTATGAGATTTGAGAAGAAGGGCAAGTTGAGCCCTATGTATATCGGGCCATTTGAGATCCTCGAGAGAATGAGGGAGGTAGTTTATAGACTTGTGTTGCCTCCAGGGTTATCCTCAGTTCGTCCGGTATTCCATGTGTCTATGCTCCGGAAATATCATGGTGACCCGTCCCACGTGTTAGATTTCAGCTCTGTCTAGTTGGACAAGGATTTGACTTACGAGGAGGAGCCAGTGGCAATTCTAGCCCGACAAGTTCGCCAGTTAAGATTAAAGAGTTACCCTTCAGTTCGAGTGCAGTGGAGAGGTCAGCCTATTAAGGCAGCTACTTGGGAGTCCGAGTCCGATGTGCTGAGTAGATATCCCCACCTTTTTCCCAGCCCAGGTACTTTTCTATGTTCGTTCGAGTACGAACGGTTGTTTTAGAGGTGGAGAATGTGATGACCCAAAAGGTCATCTTATGTCTTAAAACTCGAATTTGAGCTCTTAAGCCTTACAAATCTCATTTTTATCCTCCTCGATTTACGTGCGCAGTCCGGACAGGTTTCCGGAAAGTTTTTATGTTGAAACTAATAAAAATAAGAATTTTTGCCTTAGAAGTTGAGTTTAGTTGACTTCGATCAACATTTTTGGTACACATGCCCGGATCCTTGCTTTGACGGTCCCGGTGGGTCCGTATCGAATTATGGGACCTGGGCGTATACCCGGAATCGAATTCGAAGGTCCCTAGCTCAAGTTATGATTTTTTGATGAAAATAAAAAATTTGAAAATTAATTATTTTTAAGAATTGATTGATGTTTGGCATTGTTAGTGTCGGGTCCGTATTCTGATTCCGGAGTTCAGTACAGGTTCATTATGATATTTAAGACTTGTCTGTGAAATTTGGTGAGAAACAGAATTGATTTGACGTGATTCGGACGTCCAGTTGAGAAAATAGAAATTTTAAAATGTTCTTGAGAATTTCATTTGATTTGGTGCTAAATTCGTAGTTCTAGATATTATTTTGGCAATTTGATCGCGCGAGCAAGTCCGTATGATTTCTTAGACTTATGTGCATGTTTGGTTTGGAGCCTCGAGGGCTCGGGTGAGTTTCGGATAGGCTACGGGGTGATTTGCACTTAGAAAATCTGAGATTTTTGCTGCAGCAGCAGTTGTGGTGTGCCCTTCTTCGCGTTCGCTTAGGTATTGTCGCGAACGCGAAAGGTAAAATGGGGGCAGGGAAATTTTCTTCTTCGCGAATGCGAAGGGCTGGTGGCGAACGTGAAGGACTGGTGGCGAACGCGAAGCGTTGGGGGTGGTACCCTTCGCGAACGCTATAGTTTAAGGGACCTAGGGGAGGGGGGTCATGTTCTTCTACGTGAATGCGCCCACTGGGTCGCGAACGCGATGGCTTGGGGAGAGCTGCCTTACGCAAACGCATAGAAGGACTCGCGAACAGTAAGTGATTCTAAACCATTTTCTTTCAATTACCTATTACATTTTATGAATTATCAACCTAAAATCTAGAGTTTTCATGGTAGAATTAGGGGTTAGGGTAGAAACTAGAAATTTCAAAAATTTGAGGATTTAGACCCCAATTTGAGGTCGGATTCCAAAACTAATTATATATTCGGGCTCGGGGATGAATGGGTAAATGGATTTTGGTCCGAACCTCGGGTTTTGACCAAGCGGGCCCGGTGTCAATTTTTCGACTTTTGGAAAAAAAATTGAGAAATTTAACTTATGCAATATAATTGATTCCTTTAGCAATATTTGATATTATTGAGTCATTTTTGAATAGATACGAGTGGTTTGGAGGTGAATTCCAAAGGAAAAGTTATGATTGAGAATTAAGTGGCCTTTAGAGTGATGTAAGTGTTGTGTCTAACTTTGGCTTGAGGGAATAGGTATTGTGTGAGTATTTGCTACGTGTTTTGTTGTTGAATACGATGTATAGTTGAGGTGACGAGCATCTATGCGTTGTGGTCGAGTCATAGCATGCGAGTGAAATGCCATTCTTGCAAATTTGTAGTCTTAAATCTTGTTATCTATGCTTATTTTTGTTGTTGAAATATTGGAAAACTTGTATCCGGTTCCACCAAGATCGATAAAATTGTGAATATTGATTCGAGTTTGAGATGTTAAATTGTGAAAGTAATCATTGATGAAATATTGATTTCTTTGTAAAACTTCTCTCTATCCGTTGTTATTGATTTTGTAAATTGTAAGGAAGAGTGTAAAGCACGAAGGGTGATGTCGTGCATGATTTATTTATATGGTGAGGAAGAGTGTAAAGTACGAAAGGTGATGTCGTGCATGAATTATTTATATTGTGAGGAAGAGGGTAAAAGCACGAAGGGTGATGTCGTGCATGATTTATTTATATGGTGAGGAAGAGTGTAAAGTACGAAAGGTGATGTCGTGCATGAATTATTTATATTGTGAGGAAGAGGGTAAAAGCACGAAGGGTGATGTCGTGCAGTCTTATTTGTTATTTGGTGAGGTTGAGAGTAAAAGCACGAAGGGTGATGCCGTGCAGTTTTTCTTGCTGTCTTAGTTGCTCAATTCGTTTAATGATTTCCGGTTTAATTCTGTCTTTTCATTATTCTCACTCTTTATGTTGTATTCCCCCCACTGTATGTTCCTCTCCCATTATTTCTGCGTTATTTCTTTATTTACTGTTGTTGCCACTAGCATGATTATAATGTTCAGGTTATATGTGGGTGTCTTGTCCTAGCCTCGTCACTACTTTGCCGATGTTAGGCTCGACACTTACCAGTACATGGGGTCGGTTGTACTGATGCTGCACTCTGCACTTTTTGTGTAGACTTTGACACCGGCTCAGGTTGATTGAGATTTTGCTATTGGTCCGCTGTCCGGAGACTCAAGGTAGATCTGTCGGCATTCACAAACCTTGAAGTACCCTTCTACCTTTTATGTCACTGTTGTTTTCTTTCATTCAGACAGTTGTATTTCTTTTAGACTATTACTTGTAAAAAATTCTAGAATGCTCGTGAATGGTGACTCCAGATCCGGGTGGTAGTAATTAATACAGTTTTATGATATTCCGCACTTATTATATTTCATCTTAGTTAATTATTGTTATTTACTGAATGGAAATAAGAAATTGGTTTAACAATTTTCTAAAGTTGGTTTGCCTAGCAAGTAAAATGTTAGGCGCCATCACGGTCCCGTCGGTGGGAAATTTCGGGTCGTGACAGTAGAAGCCTTCAACTTCTCATTTTTACACACCAATCTCAGAGGAAAAATATATCTGAGAGTTAGACAGAAACAGTGAGGTTTCACAGACAGGGTATAAGAAAATAGTTTGTGAGAAAAATAGAGAGTGAGCGATATTGTAGTGAGGTGGGAATATCAAAAGAGGGTTATTTCTTTTGAGTGTTGTAGTGATCTTTGGAGTATTTTACCTCGACCTGCAAAGTGTAAAATTCCTTGCTTTAGTGATATTAGTTGCTCTTCTCGGGGCCGTGGTTTTTTCCCTTATTCAAAAAGGTTTTCCACGCAAAACTTTTGGTGTCGTTGTCACTATTTTATTCTTGTTAATTACCGTATCTCGGTGCTACGTTATTATTCCGCTTTTATTACCGTAAATATTATTTCTTTAGGGTTTATTCCCAACAATTATTTGGTCCAATTGTTGTATTAACCTAAGATTTTCAAGTTTAACTTTGATCCTTAGCATTTTTGAGCTAAATTTGGAATAATAGTGATTTTAGACTTTTTCTTATCATATTCTTTTTGGCTCAACAGTTTCCTATTGATTGTTTATCGTTACTGTATATTCTTTTCAGTCAGAGGAATGATGTACTACAGGAGAGATTTGAAGCTTCAAGCATTTCACATAAGGAGGTAAACCTTAATATTTTAAAACCATTTTCCAGTAAAGAGATTTTGTCTTTGGGCTAATAACCTCGATTGTTCTTGTTAATAATATCTTGAGCTAGATTTTCAAAAATTTCTTTAATGAGAAATAGTTGTTATCTGCTGTAAATGTTTTCCTTTTCAAATGATATATGCCCGATATAATTGGTACTTGAAGTCTACTGAGGTGAGCTATGTTCTACAAGTATATACCTTCTGATACATGTGTGGTATGATGTCACGATCCAAAATTCTACCACAGGCGTCGTGATGGCACTTAGTCTCTAAGACTAGATAAGGAAATTTTAATTACAATTCAAGCCTTTTCTTTTAAATAGATAATCGAAACTCACAGCGGAAATAATTATAACAACCTCCCAAGATTGGTAATACTAAATCACGAACTCTATCTGAATACATGCAATGATCTCAATGATCGAATATACAATATTGTTCGAATAAGAGTTGACAGTACATTAAAATGGAAAGACTCCAAAAAACTGCGACGACCAAGCAACTCTACCTTGAATCCTTGCGATCAACACACTAACTCTGTCCGATTCCGATGTCTCCAATACCTGGCTTTGTGCTAAAATATATAAAAGTGTAGCATGAGTACACCACTGTCGGTACCCAGTAAGTATCTAGACTAACCTCAGTGGAGTAGTGACGAGGTACAGTCAAGACACTCACTAGTCAAATAACCTGTGCAACATAGCGTACAAAAATAATAGAAAACAAATGGCAGTGATAGCAATAATAATCAACTAGTGATATAAATAACAAGGTGGCAAGAATACCATAAATATCGCTCACACGAATAATAAAGACAAGTACAACCAATTAATCAAGTCCTTCAAAATATACATCTTTTATCCATAAGTTTTTCAAATAAAATTCTTTAGAATGTAATCATTTCAATTAAATATATCTTGAATATACTTCCTCCAAATAAATATCTTATGAATGTAAATCTTTCAAATAAATATCTCCCAATATAACTATTTCAAATAAATATCTTTCGAATATAATTCTTTTAAATAAAACCTTTCGAACATAATTCTTTCAAATAAAACCTTTCGAATATAATTCTTCTAAATGAGACCTTTCGAATATAATTCTTTCAAATAAAAACCTTTCTAACAAAATTCTTTCAAATAAAAACCTTTCTAACAAAATTCTTTCAAATAAAACCTTTCGAATATAATTATTTTAAATAAAACCTTTTGAATATAATTCTTTCAAATAAAACCTTTTGAATATAATTCTTTCAAATAAAACCTTTTGAATATAATTCTTTCAAATAAAAACCTTTCGAGTATAATTCTTTTAAATAAAAACCTTTCGAATATAATTTCCTTCAAGTAAAATCACAGGTTGACACCTCACTTCATAATCCTAAAATCTCGAGTCTCAGCCCACTTTCATATCTCACGGCACCTCGTGCCCATATTTCTATCCCAATCGTACATGCAATTCACAAGACAGGAGGCATATTACTTTAATGAAATGATTGGGGAGTGAATGACGGGAAATTTATAGAAAAGTAACAGCACAACAAATAGAGGTAAACAGCAGGGACGCTCCCGAGGTATCGTCTCGTAAACCCGAATGTAAATGCTCAACATGGGGATCTCCCGAGGTACCGCCTCATAGTCCCAAAATAAATATGCAAGACAAGGGGATCTCTCGAGATACCATTTCGTAGTCCAAAAGTAAATATGCAAGACAGGGGATCTCCCGAGGTACCGCCTCGTAGTCCCAAAGTAAATATGCAAGATAGAGGGATCTCCCGATGTACCGCCTCGTAGTCCCAAAGTAAATATGCAAGACATGGGAATCTCCCGAGGTACCGCCTCGTAATCCCAAAGTAAATATACAAGCAGGGGGATCTCCCAAGGTACCGCATTGTAGTCCCAAAGTAAATATACAAGCAGGGGGATCTCCCAAGGTACCGCATTGTAGTCCCAAAGTAAATATACAAAAGCAAAGACGGGAGAATAACTCAGCAAGAACAGCCTCTTCTTAAATCCAAATTTCTGATAAATATATTAAAGTCTCCATTTAAACTTATATAACAATTATTTGCAGATGGAAAAATCCAAAATATAATTATTTCCAGAAAATGTCAACTCAGCCAGCACACGGAATCCATATAAGGATCAAAGTAGCAATCACACCAAATTATCATATAAATAAATTCGACAAACAAAAAACGAGGCATGGCAAATAAGGATTTAATAAGTTCCAGCAAATTTTCAATTTAATACTCAAATTCCTACGAATTTAAACCAATACAATTTGCACATATAAATCCGAGTACATACTCGTCACCTCGTGTACACGACTTTCACATTATACAGATGGCACATACGACTCAATGCCTAAGGGAAAAATTCCCCCACACAAGGTTAGGCAAAGATACTTATTTTTTTGAAGTTAGGCCGACATTCCAAAATCGCCTTCTTGCTTGAATTGACCTCTGAAAAGCTCAAATCTATCCAAATTAATTGTATAACATCATTAAAATTTATCGTAAATAATTTTGGATAATAAAACGTCAACCTAAAATTTTTTATTTCAAAAAGTCAACTAAAAGTGAATGCGTGGCCCGTATCTCGGAACCCGACAGAATTTTTACGAAATCCGAACACCCATTCCGATACGAGTTCAACCATACCAAATTACCAAATTCCTATAATGAATCGACATCCAAATCTTAAATTTTCGTTTTAAAAAAGTTTTGCAAAAATCTCATTTTTTCTAATTGATTCACTAATAAAAGATAAAAATAATCATGAAATATAATGAAAACCGAGTAGGAAATACTTATCCCAATCCATTTGGTGAAAATACTCTCAAACATCGCCCAAATCCGAGTTTCCTAGCTCCAAAAATATTGAAATAAGCTAAAAAACAAAACTGCTCAATAAAAACCCATTTTCCGTCACTAAAAGTCCATTCCCGTCACTAAAGGTCCGCACAAGAACTTGATTGCACCGGCAACTTAATATTTCACTAAAAGTCTCTAACTCCATCATATGAACTCAAAATTCGACGATTCTTATTCCTATGAGTCACAAATAATAATACGAACCTAGTCGTTCAATCAAAACTCAATTCGGAGCTCATTTGATCAATGCAATACCAATTTCACTCATTAAATAATTAACTCATATTTCGCGCTAAAAATCCAATCATGACTAGATAAAATTAGACCAAACATTTCAAATCATTCCTATAATTCATTATCAATCTTCCGGAAGTCTCGAAATAGAATTTCGATCTCTAGAACTTAAAATAGACCTTTGGATCATTACATGTTTATGCTCAAAACACCAAACTCTTCCAAAACTCATCCGAGCCACATGGGACCCCAACCAAATATACTAACAAGTCCCATAACATGACACGAACTTAATCGATGCCTCAGATTACATTAAACAATACCAAAACACGAATCGTACCCTAATTCAAGCTTAATGAAAACTAACGAATTTTAAATTTTATATTCGATGTCGAAACCTATCAAATCAATCCGGAATGACCCCAAATTTTGCACATGAGTCCTAAATGATATAATGGAACTATTTCAATTTACGAAATTAAATTTTGGCACCGATATCAATAAAGTCAACTCCCGGTCAAACTTTTTAAAAATCTTCCATTTTTCAACTTTAGCCAAAATACGTCAATTTGTCCTACATACTTTCAAATTCAAATTCGGACATACGCCTAAGTCCGAAATCACCATACAGAGCTATTAGAACCATCAAAACTCCATTATAGAGTCGTTTGAACAAAGTCAAATTTCGGTCAACTTTTTTCACTTAAGCTTCAAAAAATAAGAATTATTCTTTCAATTTAATCTCATATCATCCGAAAACCAAACTTGGCCATACACGTAAGTCATACTATACATTACAAAGTTACTCGGGATCTTAAGCTGCTGAAGAGGACGTCAATTCTCAAAACGACAAGTCAGGTCGATACATCTGAGAGCTCGGAGTTCTTATGGTTCATTCTCTTGTATCTTGGGAGGCTTGTGTTCTTTTGTCATCCTTTTTGGTTGCATCTGTGCAACCTGAGTAGTACGACAATTCAGGTTTTGATAAATTGCAACTCGGAAGCATTTAACCCTGGATAGACGAGGAAAATTCTGAACTTGAGATATTCTATGGGGTATATTGGGAATGAGAAGAAAATTGTGAATGTGTAGGGAGGGGGATGAAACATGACAATTACTTGGTTTAAATGATTGCCCATTTAAAGCAAAAATAAAACAGACAATAAAACTAGAAAAAACAGCAAATAGTATTTAGATTTATGATAATAAGGTAATTTGGATGGAGAGGATTGGGAAGTTTTTGGCACTACAACTACTAGAACTACTATACCTCAATCCTAAATTAGTTGGGTTTGGCATAAAATCTTCGATACCAGTTAATACTTAATTGTCTTCTTTGCGATTCTAATTTTCTCACCCTTCCCGATGAATTCATTGAGTTTCAAAAGATTGTGATATGTTTTCATTGAGATATTTTTATAATGCATGCGAGTTAACACAATCACCGAAAAATATCCACCGGTAAAAAAACTTCTTAGACTTGTTCCAATTTAAGCTCAAAACTCAGCCAAGAGGGAAGGATTCAGGAAAAAATAAAATAGTGTGGCTAAAAGTGTTTCAATATGCTCGACTTTGTGGAAGGGACGGAATCAAAGATGTTTTGAGGCAAGCTACTGCTGTGTGTATTTTGAAGTATAAATGCTTAGGGCTCTTGGCTCTTTGGTGTACATAAATATATATATATATAGCGAGGACAACATGATAGATTTTATTAATTCCATCATCAAAAGATTTTATTAATACCTTACTTCATGATTTTCACAAAGGGTCTTCCCTTATTTTGTACAGGGGATACTCCCCTCCGTCTGAAATGTCCAGCACTTAATGCATGATTTTTATTGTGAATAATACTTTTGTTGCATTTTCACAACAGTTTGGCCCTCAGTATGCTAACAAGTAATATTTATTTAGAGTGTTGGTCCCATGCTATTCGCCGTGTTCTTGCCTTTTTTGTGCTACTTTTATTTTTCATTCTACTCTATTCTACTCTATAAAAAATATATATGGCGAGGACAACATGATAGATTTTATTAATTCCATTATCAAAAGATTTTATTAATCCCTTACTTCATGATTTTCACAAAGTGTCTCCCCTTATTTCGTATAGGGGGTACCCCCACCTTTCGTACAAGGGCGTCCCCTCCGTCTGAAATGTCCAGCACTTAATGCATGATTTTTATTGTGAATAATACTTTTGTTGTATTTCCACAACAGTTTGGCCCTCTGTATGCTAACAAGCAATATTTATTTAGAGTGTTGGTCCCATGCTATTCGCCGTGTTCTTGCCTTTTTTGTGCTACTTTCATTTTTCATTCTACTCTATTTTCTAAGTTGCGTCGTCTATCAAGTGAGTGTTGAATTTGTTATTTACTGCTCTCTGTCAACTCATTTGGCAATTATTTAGGTCTTACTTATTAAAAGGAAGTTATGACAAATAATTAGTTATGCTTTATCTACAAAAATATATGTGCTTTATCTCTTCATCTTATATCTTGTGAAATGGTAATCAAAAACCCCAGAGAAACTAAGTTTTATAGGAGTGTTACCTCCCGAGTACTCCTGTGATTACACATTGTATTTTTTCAAAACAAACACGATGCAACCTAGAGTGTTGGTCCCTTGCTTGCACGGGCCAATCCCATCTAGTATAAATATAGTGGTAATAATATTCACAAATAACCAGGAGAGAACATTATAGCTTTATTGATTTATAATATTTGTCAACTTGAGCAATTAATCCTTATTACTCAAAATGTCAAAATTACATTCAACAATAAAAAGAAAAAGGTAAGGACTATACTTCTTATTCAGCCTTTTCTCATAAGAGATTTTTACTTATTGTTGGGTTGTCTAAAGTCTCAGACAAGAGCCCAATAGAGTAGTCATTTTACTTACATAACACTTGGGCACATTGTTGGACACCAGGCACAATTTTATAACACAAGCCACAAATATAATACTAATATACATAGATTCTTCTGGAACAATTAGACATAACATTAAATAAAAGAAAATATCTTTCTTCTCTCTCTTGTTGCTCGACTTAGGGCTTTTCTCTTTTCATTTTTAATTTCTCTCAATCGACTCCAATAATGGAGTCTAACATGGTATCAGAGCCTAGCAATCGATCCGTCTTGATGAGAGATTTAGTCCGATGGTACCTGTCTGTTTTGGTTCAATGGTTTTGGTCTGGTATTGAGATTTTTTGATCTGAGCAATTTTGGGATTTCTTCAATTTTTTCGGATTTCTTCGAGTTCTTCTTTTGTTTCTGTATTTGGAAGACCTTAACTTCTTCAGGTGTGCGAAGAAGAAGGGTAAAAATTCTGACTTTCATTTGCATGTGAAAATTAATGTACGATTAGGTTTTTTGTCTGCTCGATTTCGACTGTGATATAGTGATATTTGTATTATCTCGCTCATTTAAAACTTGTTATCATATAAAATTGCTATTACTTTGTCTGAATATGGGAAGTCCTTCCTCCACCACTGATGGCTTTGTTGAGTATACTTTGGACTCAGCTCACCCTTTCTATGTTCACCCATCCGATAGTCCTGGTAGTCAGTTAGTTGTTATCCCTTTCAATGGGACTGGTTTTGTACACTGGCGAAGTAGTATGCTCACCTCACTTTCTGCTAAAAACAAACTAGGCTTAATTACTGGCAAAGTTCCTCAACCTCCACCCGATTCTCTCTATTATCCTTACTAGGAGCGATGTAATGATATGGTAAAGGCTTGGATTACCAATTCATTAACTAGGGAGATAACAGTTAGTATCATATGTCTCAACACTGTTAGGGAAGTATGGAGTGATATAAATGAAAGGTTTGGACAATCTAATGGATCCAAATACATTCAAATCCAAAGAAAAATCAGTTCTACCTCACAAGGGTCTTCTGATATTGCCACTTACTTCACTAAAATGAGGGCTCTTTGGGATGAGTTAAACTCTGCATATGTTGGCCCTACTTGTTCCTGTGGGGCTCTACCCAAATTTATAGAAGACCAACACTTTTTTCAATTCTTAAGTGGGTTGAATGAGTCCTATTCCACTGTAAAGAGTAGTATCATGCTCGTGTCTCTACTCTCATCCATTAGTAAGACTTATTCTCTGCTCCAACATGATGAAAGTCAAAAGGAGAATCAACCTCCAACTAATTTTTCTGGTGATTCAGCATCTTTCTTTGCCACTACAGCTAATTCAGCACATGTCAATCAAATGAATTCCCAACACAATACCAGATCTTATAACCAAAGAATTAACTTTGATCCAAAAAGAAACTCACTATCTGTGTCTTGCAAGTACTGCAAAAAGCATGGTCACACGGTAGATAAATGCTATAGACTCCATGGCTTTCCTGCTGATTTCAAATTCACCAAAAACAAGAGATCTGCCTCTTATGTTCAAGTAGAAGAAGTTGCTGCTGATATTGGTCATAGCATCAAGTCTAGTGACTCCACAACTTATAGTTTCAGCAAAGAACAATATCAACACCTCATGTCTATATTTCAGCAGGCTCACATCTCTCCTGGGATTTATTCTTCACCTTTTGATGAAAATATTGGTCATGCCAACTTTGCAGGTGTGTGTCATCTTCCTATTGATCAATTCCCTGTAGTTAATTCTATAGTACATTCTTTGTCTGCTCAGTTAGGAAAAATACCTTGGAATTTTAGATTCATGTGCCACCAATCATATGACTTCCAATAAACAATTCTTAAACTATTTACAACCCTTACCTAAACCTTACTTAATAACTTTACCAAATGGTTATAAAGTCAAAGTAATATCTACTGGTTCCTTACATCTTAGGAGAGACATTGTTTATACAATGTACTTTTAGTTCCTTCTTTTCAATTCAATCTTATTTTTGTATACCAACTTCTTTCTCAATTGCAATGTTTAGCATTATTCAGCAATAACTCTTATTTTCTACAGGGCCCTTCTCTGAAGATGCCATTGAAAATTGGTAGAGCTTCTTATGGGCTGTACTTTCTACTTCCTGACATGCCTGAGTATTCACCTTCTGTTTCTACTATTTCTTTTGGTACTGCTTGTAATGTTCTTCCTTCTAATTATGTTTCCCCTTCCCCCCAATCCCTCTTGTAATTCTTTCACTAGTGTTAATAAGAGTGAATTATTTTGGCACCAAAGATTGGGTCATATGCCTTTTCATAAGATGAAGTCTATTCCATTTCTATCTAACATAGTTTCTTCTAAACAATCATTTTCCTATCCTGTTTTCCCTATAGCTAGGCAACGGAGACTTCCCTTTCCTTAAAGTCATATCAAGTCCACTTCTTCTTTCCAACTTCTCCATTTAGATCTATGGGGCCCTTATCACACCAGGATATACAATGGGTTTAGATACTTTCTTAGCATTGTGGATGATTTCTCTAGAGTTACCTGGACCCATCTCTTGTTCTGTAAGAGTAATGCCTTATCCATTATCAAAGCTTTCACCAAAATGGTTCAGATTCATTTCCATTCCTCTCTTCAAACTTTCAGGGCTGATAATGCCTTTGAATTAGGCAGTAGTTCTGAAGCACATATATTTTTCTCTGAAAATGGGATTCTTCACCAAACCCCTATTCCACATATCCCACAACAAAATGTGGTGGTTGAAAGAAAACATAAACATTTATTAGAGACTTCTAGAGCCTTACTTTTTCAATCTCACTTTCCTGTCAAATATTGGGGTGAATGTGTCTTGACTGCCACTTATATAATAAATAAGATGCCTTCTTCTGTCTTGGGGAACATGTCTCCTTTTCAAAGGTTGATTGGTGTCTCTCCTTCCTATGACCATCTCAAATCTTTTGGTTGTCTGTGTTATGCTACCACTCCCAAACCCAGTAGGGATAAATTCCAATCTAGGGCTATTAAATGTGTCTTTATGGGGTATCCCTGTGGTAAAAAGGGTTATAAACTCCTTAGTCTCACCAATCATTATGTTTTTTTTTCAAGAGATGTGGTATTTCATGAACATGTTTTTCCTTACTCTTCACCTTCTTCTCCAGTACATCATGTTCCTCATGTTTCTTTTGTGGATTGTTCCTCCACTCCTTCTCCCCCTTCATTTTCCTATACTGCTTCATCTTCTTCACCTGAATCTTCTCCTATCTCCCCTCTTCCTCCTCCTACATCTCTCCCTCTTACCTCTGATTCTCCTTCTGCCACTTCCTTACCAGTTTCTCCTCTGCTTAGGATGTCTAGTAGGGTCTGCCATACTCCTCCCTATCTTAAAGACTATGTTTGCTCCTCTTCCCTCTCCAATCCTGTGTCTGGGACATCCAAGGCGTCTCATGCTGAGCTATAACTGCATGAACCTCAGTTTTATCAGCAGGCTGTCTCTCATCCTGCTTGGCAAAAGGCCATGCTACAGGAATTTCAAGCTCTAGAGGCCAACCATACTTAGGAGATTGTTACTCTTCCTCTTCACAAGAAGCATACTCCCTGCAAATGGGTTTACAAGATTAAACAGAAATCTGATGGCTCTATTGAAAGGTACAAAGCCAGATTGGTTATTAGAGGTGACACTTAGAAGGAAGGCATTGATTATAGTGAGACCTTCTCTCTTGTTGTTAAGTTCACTACCATCAAGTGTCTTCTTTCTCTTGCTACTAAGAGGGACTGGACTGTATATCAACTTGATGTGAATAATGTCTTTCTTCATGGTGACCTTCATGAGAGGTGTATATGAAACTTCCACCCGGTCTTCAGCCTTTTACTGTGGATTCTAATTCTTCTCCCTTGGTTTGCAAGCTCAACAAGTCACTTTATGGCCTCAAACAGGCTTTCAGGCAGTGATTTTCCAAACTGTCTGAAGCTCTGCTATCTAGAGGCTACATTTCAAGTAAAAATGACTATTCCCTCTTCACCAGGTTTTCTAATTCCTACTTAACAGTCTTGGCTGTCTATGTTGATGATATACTGCTTGCTGAGGATGATGTAGCTGAGCTTGACAGTCTGAAATCCTTCTTGGATTCTCAGTTCAAGATCAAAGATCTGGGGTCTGTCCATTATTTTTTGGGCTTGGAAGTTACCAAGAATAGTCAGCAGAAATTTGCTTCTGATCTCTTGGATGAATTCAACTGCATGCATTTCACTCCAGTAGTGACTCCCCTTGAGTCATCTGTTAAGTTAACTTCTGACATAGGCCAACCATTTACTGATCCTAGTCTTTATAGAAGACTTGTGGGGAAACTCAATTTTTTACAGCATACCAGACCTGATATTGCATTTTCTGTCCAACATTTGAGCCAATTCCTTCAGGCTTCTCAGGTTCCCCACATGTTGGTTGCCATGCATGTTCTCAGGTACTTGATGAATGCACCTGGGCAAGGCATTCTCCTTTCAAAGTCTCCTCACACTTCTCTTGTAGCATATTCTGACTCTGATTGGGTTGCCTGTACTTAGTCTCGCAAGTCTATCACCGGTTTCTTTATTAGCTTTGGTGGTTGTCCTATTTCTTGGAAATGCAAGAAGCAACCTACAAATTTCCTTTCCTCTGCTGAAGCTGAATACATAGCTCTGAGCAAAATTGTTGCTGGAATCTCCTGGCTAGTTCGATTATTTACTAATCTTGGTCTGATTTTTCACTCTCTTGTTCATGTGTTCTATGACAGCCATGCTGCACTTCATATTGCCAAAAATCCTGTCTTTCACGAGAGGACTAAGCATATTGACATTGACTGCCACTTTATTCGTGATTGCTTACAGTCTGGCTTGATCTCACTTCACTACATTTCTCTTGCTGACCAACATGCTACAGTTTAACCAAGTCTCTTGCAGGGCTTATTCACCATCACCTTCTTGGCAAGCTTGGAGTGGCTTCCCCCTCCAGCTTG
>AWOL01S0030226.1:6969-66877 GCA_000715115.1 Nicotiana otophora
ATATATATATATATATATATATATATATATATATATCAATTAAATATTATTTATTTAAAATCTATTTATATAAATAGACTAAAACCGATTGACTTCGGTCGGTATTTTCATTAAATTAATTTTTAAAAAAATTTAAAATTAAAATACCGATCGATTTCGGTCGGAAATGTGGTGTTAAACGGTCAATTAAAAACTTAAATGTACCGACCGCAATTTCCGACCGAAGTCGGTCGGAAAATTTTAATATAAGCTGCCACAGACGGGTTTTTTTCTCCATTTCTCTCTTTTCTCTTTCTCTCATTCTTTCTTCCATAGCTTCTAACCCTTCCCAAATCCCATCCAAAATCAACTCATCACTCCCTTCTCACCCAAAATCAAACCCTACACCCACTTCGTCTCCCTGTTCTTCGTCGGTCCCATCCCTGCCGCGCCACCACTGGTCCTCCGCCACCACTGCCGTGCCACCCGCTGCCGCTCCGCTCCCAAAATCATACCCATCTCCTCTCTTTCAAGGTTAGTTATCTATATTTGTTAATTTTAGTTGTTTAAATTCTTTTAATTGTATAAAGTAGGGTTTACAATTTAGGATTTGGGGATTATTTAAATTGATTTATAATTCTTTAGATTTAGGATTTACTCTTATTGATTTTGTTTTGATATCATGTAAGGTACTTGGCTTAGCTAATTTAGAAGATATTATGTTAGAAGGTTATGATTATGCTTTTGCTTAGCTAATTTTTATTTGTTTCAATTTTATTGATCATGATTTAAGGCTTATTAAACTATGAACTAGGGCTTATTAAATTATGATTTAGGGTATATTAATTATGATTAATAGTAAGTGAGTTAGTCTAATTAAATGGCTTAATTAATTTAATATTCTAGCGAGTCTAATTATGTTTAATGATAGGGTTAGAACAATATTGTATTCAAATTAATTGCACTCAAATTATTTAAATGTTGTACTTTGTAACTAAAGTTTATTATGTAACTTAATTCTATAAATTAATTTGAATAGTCAATTAATATAACATGTAATTTATTTATTCTTTGTGTAGATGGAATATCGTAGTTGGATGTATAATAGAAATTATCCTAATCATCGATTTTTAAGGGAGGAATTTATAGAAGGGGTTAAGGAACTTATTAGGCATGCAATGTCACTTGAACCGTTTCGGATTGGAGGGATGATTAGGTATCCTTGTACGAAGTGCAAGTGTTTGAATTTTTTGGGTTCGGAAGATATTACGACTATCTTTATAGAAAGGGGTTTATGGATAATTATTTTGTGTCTAGTCATGGAGAGTTGATGGTACTGATGGTGTATTTCATAACGTAGTTGTTGGTGAAAGTAGTAGGTCGGTGAAAAATAATGTTCAACATCCTAGATACCATGAAATGGTTGCGGATGCTTTTGGGATGCACTTCGAGTTTAAAACCCATGAAAGTATTGAACAAGCTCCTAACAAAGAGGCAAAATATTTTTATGAACAGTTAGAGGCCGCTAGTCGTCCACTAAGTGAAGGGAGTATGCACTCTCAGTTGTCTGTTACGGTTAGATTATTAAGTATCAAATCAGATACAAATATTTCTCAAGCGAGAATGGATTCTTTCATTGGCCTTATGAGTGAATTAGTTGACCCAACTTTCAACATACCTGAAGATTTCTATAAGGTTAAAAGATTGGTTTCTAAGTTAGGACTCTCGTCTATGAGAATCGATTGTTATGAAGATAGTTGCATGTTGTATTATAAGGGTGATGCATATTTAGAAAGTTATAAATTTTGTGAAAAACCTCGTTTTAAGCGGGTTTCCAGCGGGAAAAAGGTTGTTGTGAAGTCGATGCATTATTTACCTCTTATTCCTAGATTAAAGAGGTTGTACGCATCGATGAGTGTCGCTCCTCATATGAGATGGCACTATAAAAATAGAAGGTCGCCCGGCTAAGTTGCTCGGACTCTTCACTTTCAGTGCCGCACCCGTGTCGACACGACGTGGGTGTGGGTATGGGTGTGGGATCCGTGTTGGATCTGGTCAACCGATTTTGGGTACTTTGACCAAAATCAACGAAGAAATTTGGGACAGATACAATGATTTTTGAAAACAAATCAAAAGCTAGGGTGATATGGAAGAAAATGGAATACCTTGTATATATAAATTTCTATGTCAGTCCTTTTCCTTTTATCTCCTTCTAAAATTCTACTCTTATTCAATATTTTCTCCTTCTCGGAATACCTTATAAGTTTTTCACATAATGTCTCATAATTTAGACATATTTTTATAACTCTATTTTTAAATAATTAAATTATTTTTAGCCGAATCCCTGCACCCGTATCCGTACCAGGATCCGTATCCCCGAATCTTTAAATTTAGATCATGAAGGATCTGACCTCTAGATCCGCACCCGTATCGGACACCCGTACCCGAGTTCGAGCAACTTAGTCGCCCGGCATTATGTGTCATCCTTCAGATGGGGAAGCTTGGAAATATTTTGATAGGACGTATCCAGATTATGCTAGTGAACCGAGGAATGTTCGATTGTGTTTGTGTGCTGATGGTTTCACGCCATTTTCTGTTTCTGCAACACCATATTCATGCTAGTCAGTCTTTATTGCGTTGTATAATCTTCCGCCTGAAATGTGTGTATGACTAGTTCATATATATTTTTAAATTATGTTATTCCCGGTCCCCAAAATCCAAAGAGTTTGATTAATGTATATTTGTAACCTCTTATTGATGAGCTAAAACAATTGTGGTATGATGGAGTTGAGACATGGCATATCAACTAAGCAAAATTTCAACTTGCATGCTAATTTAATATAGACCATTAATGATTTTCCTGTGTATGGAATGTTATCTGGGTGGATGACTGCTGGAAAGTTAGCATGTCCTTACTGCATGAAAAATGGTAAAGCGTTCACTTTAAAACATGGCCGAAAGCGGTCATGGTTTGATTGTCATCGTCAGTTCTTGCCAGTTGATCATGAGTTCGGAAGGATGAAGAACACATTCAAAACGAACGCAATTGAACATGATTTTCCACCTCCAGTTTTGTCTCGGTGAGGAAATTTGGAAGAGGGTTCAGAACTTCACTAAAGTTACCGAGGCCCCACCTTCTAGATTTCCTGGATATGGCATTGCTCATAACTTGACAAAACAGAGCATATTTTGGGAGTTTCCATATTGGAAGGATAATCTTTTTCGACACATTCTTGATGTCATGCATATTGAGAAGAACTATTTTGACAATTTGTTCAACATAGTGATGGATGATAAAAGTAAGACAAAAGATAACCCGAAGGCTAGACTGGATTTACAACAATATTGTAGGCGACCTGAATTACATTTGCAGTGTGCGAATAATGGTAAGGTGTTCAAGACCAAGGCTAGCTATACATTCACTTTGGAACAAAGACGACAAATTTGTGAGTGGGTTACAAACCTAAAGATACTTGAGGGATATGCTTCGAACCTGGAAAAACGTGCCGATATGGTTGAAGGAAAGCTGACTCATATGAAAAGTCATGACTGTCATATCTTCATGGAAACTTTAATCCCTATTCCATTTTGTGGTTTGCCTGAAAGTATATGGAAACCCATCACAGTGATAAGTCTGTTCTTCAAAGACTTATGTTCAACCACATTAAGGGGAAAAAACCTATTTCAAATGAATCGGAACATTCATGTAATCAGTAATAAGCTGGAAATAATTTTCTTCGTGTGGTTTCTTTGCTGTGATGGAACACCTTCCAATTCACCTTGTATACGAGACGCGACTTGGAGGGCCGGTTCAATACAGGTGGATGTATCCATTCGAGAGGTAATGATCAAACCTTGATTCAATCTTATAATTTTTCTTTAACATTATCGTCTAATATGACATTGTGCAGGAATATCGGCAAGTGTAAACGATTTGTTAAACATAGGAATATAATTGAAGGATCCATATGCGAAGCCTATCTTGCAAAGGAAACCGCCCATTTTTGTTCTTACTACTTCGACATTCATGTGCCATGTGCTAGAAATAGGCCCAATCAGCACAATGTCATGATTGATTATGATCAATTATATCCACCAATGTCCATATTCAATCAACCAGGCCGAGGTTCTAAAGATCGATCAAAAAGTGGCCTAAGTAGTATGGAGTACAAATCAGCTTCAAATTATGTGTTGCTAAATTATCCGGAAGTTCAACCCTTTCTTAAGTAAGTATTGACGTAAGATAAATTTACATGGACTACTATTTAATTCGGTTGATGCAACTAACAAAATTTCAATGTGTCGCTCAGTGACTTCGTGAGTCAAATTGGCCATGATGCTGTATATTCTACATTTGAGGCATGATTTAAAGAGTGTGTAAGTGCATCTTACATACTTTCTCACATGTGAATATACATACTTGGCCACTTGTGAATACACTTGCTCACTTGTGATTGATTTAACACTACATGTAGGTCAATAATCCAAACAACGGTGTTAATTAATTTTTGAAAGATATATCTTGGGGACCTGCACCTACAGTTACAACTATGTCTAAGTATTTTGTGAATGGTTACAAATTTCACACCGAGGAATGCTCTAAGTATAAAAAAAAGCAATAACAGTGGGTGTGTGTTAAAGGTGGTGAAGGCAACCAGGATGGAAAAAATGATTATTATGGCGTGATCAAAGAGATTCTAGAATTATCATATTCAAGTTGGCCAAATAAGAAGATCATACTTTTTCGATGCAAGTGATTTGACCCAACACCCAGAAGAGGTCTAAATGTACACTTGCAATACAACATAATTGAGGTTAATAATAGAGAGAGTATGATCGTTATGATCCTTTTATAATTGCAGAAAAAGTTAGGCAAGTGTATTATGCTCCATATCCATTACAGAGGGATAAGGTTGATTGGTTGGTTGTAATCAAAACTAAGCCTGTTGGTAGGGTGAAAGTTGAGAATGTTAACGAAATGGTGGATGATCAGTTAGAAAATGACTTGGAGCATCCTCAACGCATATTAGAAGAAGTTAATATGGAGGAAATAACCATCATATAAAATGAGGACGAAGAATCACCTGATGAAAATGAAATAAGTGAAGAGGAAGAATTTTCGGACGAGGAAGGATACTTCGAAGACGACTAGCATGTTAGTTTTTTCAAGCGCTCTCAACTTATATAGATTTATTTTCTCAATTCTAATATTTTCTTTAATTTATGCACATGACTGGTAGGGGTCGAGGTAGGTCTAGGAAGGATAAGAGGCATATTGATCTGAGGATTGCTACACCCTCGCTTCATTCCACTCCACACTTGCATCCCTCCGCTGTTGATGGACGGCAACAATCTTCTAGGCACATATCTTTTCCACCACATCCTTCTACTCATCAGACTACCTACCATTCGCTCTCACAACAGTATTCTTACCATTCTCCACCACAGGGCTATACCCCGCTTCCTTCACATGATCCTACATATAGTTATATGGATCCACCGAGTCAGCAGTCACAGGTCCATGTGGTGATGCACCTGTCATCTGCTCAATTTGATTCACCACCAGCTGGATCACATCCATCTAGATTACAGCCACTTAGATCGTAGTAGTGGTCTGGATCGCAGCAGGGGTCTAGATCGTATCCATCTTCATCAGCGACCCCATATCCCTCTACACGGAGTTCGTCTCCTAGCATTTCTAGACTTCGCCTTCAGGATAGTAGCGCTGAGCCAGATGCCACCCCTTCTACGCACGCTTCAAATACACTGGAGGATGATGATCTGGATGAAATGCGGTATGATCGTTATCATAGGATGATCATTAGACCTGAGGGCAATGAGTAAGATTTATTTATTACTTCTTTATTTTTTCTGAATTATAATAACTAGTATAGTTTATTTAATGTAATTGTTATGTTGCAGGTTCATACCTAGTCATCAGACTACAAAGATAATCACTAAAGCTCTTGGCCAGTTGTATGATGCACACTATGCGACTTGGAGTGATTTTCCATCGGAGCTCGTGGAGCAAATCTTCAACCAATTTAAGGTTTTAATATAATTCTTATCTAGTTAAGCATTATATTAATAATATTTTCATCTAACGTTACACACTTCATTTGCAAACTACGTGTGCCTGGGAGGACCGGCATAACAATGACATTCTTGCAAATTTTGAGTTAAAATGCCGTAAGAGACTATCTGATTCCTTCTGTTCATCTCGGAAGAAGAGCAAGAAGCCTTTATGGGTTATACTGTATTTATGGGAGGGTTTGCTGAGGCAGTGAACCACTGAGAAATTCAAAAAGAGGAGTGAACAGGGAAAGAAGGCCCGAGCATCTGAGAAGAGTGGCCCCTTGCATTGTGTGGGTGCAAGGAGCATGGGGATTGCGAGGAGACTACTGTTAATTCATTAAAATATTTAAATCTATTTTTATCGAACTATATTTATATATTTTAATTTAGTTAACATTTGTTATTATATTTGTAGGGAAAAAAATAAGGGAGGAAGATGACTCATGATGAGTTCTTCATGGAGACTCACATCCGGAAGAAGAAGGCACCGACATATCCTAGTAGATGGGTCGAGGACCGGTCGGAGACTACATATGTAAGTTTAATAACTACTATAACTTGAAATTAACATTTATAATATTACATACTTTATAATTTTTTATCTTTTAAATAAAGGATCGCTAAAAGACTATTGTGAAAGAGTACAGTCAGAGCTTGCCACCGAATGAGCAAGGCGAGCGACCTTCCATTTCAGACAAAGAAGCGCAGAAGATATGGTTGGATGTTATCGGTGGTCCTAAAAAGAGGATAGCATACGACCTTCCAGAGAGATCATTTCGGCGCTACAGGGTTGGATTGCAAGGTATAGGGACTTCCGCCCAGGGGGGCGAGGCACTTGATAGGTCGACTCTCTCGGCTATGGAGAAGAAGATCTCAAAACTGTCAGCAGAGCTTGAAGAGGCAAAACTGTCAGCTGGTCAATCTTCTTGCTAGTGGTGCTTTTCCCATTCCTCAGTCTCATGAGTCTTCCCCAGATGCTAATTCTTCTCGTCATGATCCTTCGAACAATGCCAATGATGAAGCTTCTAGTAGTGAAGATGGAGATGATGCAGTACAAAACACTCCTTGAATGGTGTGTATTGCTAAATAAATTCTTGAACTTGTGAATATTTAATTGGAATAGTTTTGAATGAGGATTGTATTGTTGATATTATTTTGTTATTGAACATTTGTATTGTTGTTGTTGTGGTTGGCGTTGTTGAGGTGGTTGTTATTAGCGTTGTTGTAGTGACAGGCGTTGGTTAATTGTTGTTGTTGTTGGTTAATTGTGGTTGAATGACAGCAATATAATGCTACCATTATAGGATGGTTATTGGTTGTTATTGGCAGGTGGTGTAGCTTAAAAGCAGCCATATTCTGCCAGGTTTTTACTCAGAAAACCGACCGATTTCGTTCGGTAATTTCAATGTGCAATTTGCAGAAATTTGAAATTACCGACCGAAGTCGGTCGAAAATAAACTTTTTTATTTATTTATTTTTTTTAATGATTTCGATCAGTAATTTCAAATTTAAAAAGAAATGAAAAATTATCAAATAATTATATTTCTAACCGAAATCGATCGCTATTTAAAAAAAAAATTAAAATTTATATTTATTTTCCCGACAAAAAATGTTAGATAAAGTGGTCAAACTTGGTTGAATTAACCGATCGACTTCGGTCGGAAATTGCGACCGTCTTCGGTCGCCACACATTAGCGATCATTGTTTTTCGACGAATTAAAATTGGTCAAAAATCGGTCGATTTTCCTTTATTTTTGACCGATTTCGATTGGTTTTCTTGAACGATTTTTGGCAGTTTTCTAATAGTGACGTCTGGTCAATTAATCTCAACTCCAAGCATTAAGCCATTAAGTAACAAGAATATTATGGCTTAAGGTACATGTGTAGTTGAGCACGAATAGAGTTACACAAACACGAAAAAATCCGGGAACCTCCGCCATCAATCGTGACCATCATCTATCACAATTATTAGCTGCCGTCATTAACTACCACCATCATCACTAGCTATTATGTACCTACAAGCACTATCAACTATACCACTGCGGGTCAACGCCCACAGCTACCGTTGTAAGCCATCACCACCAGTGACATATTATAAGTTTATTATTTCTAATAATTTTTAATGTAGTATTAGATTAATTAGTTGTTTTATTTGAATTTATATTTTTAAATTTTCAACATGACAAATTTTACATATTCAGATATTTAGGTCTTAGTAGAACATCTTAATATTCAAATTTACACGTTTTAATCTTAAGAAAGATAAATGGGACCTTACTACATAACGGCTAGCTGCACTACTAGAAATTCGGCAAAAACCGACCAAGGTCGACCGACCAACTTTGGTCGGTCAAAAAACCGGCCAAAATATCGACCAAAGTTGGTCGATTTTTCAAAATATTTTATTTTTTTAATTGTTTTTACGAAACCGACCAAAGTTGGTCGGTTTTCTTTGGCGCAAAAATGCGGAAAACTATTTTTGAGTCCCGCAAAATTTATTTTTCAAAAAACCGACCAACTTTGGTCGGTTTTTCAATTAAAATAAATAAAAATTAATATTAAAAAAAGGACAAAAATTGGTCGGTTAATTCGGCCGGTCATTTTAAAAATCCAACCAACTTTGATCGGTAATTTTATTTTTTAATAAAACCAACCAACTTTGGTTAGTTATTTTCGTGCGAAAATACAATTAAAGAGTATAAATCAAATAAAAGACAGTGTTAAAACAAAATGCACCAATGGTCTAGTGGTAGAATAGTATTCTGCCACAGTACATACCCCAGTTCGATTCCCAGATGGTGAATCTTTTGATTACATAATTAAAAAACCGACCAACTTTGGTCGGGTTTTTTTGCAATATTTATTTTTTGAATTTAATTGACCGACCAACGTTGGTCGGTAATTTCCGACCAACTTTGGTCGGTATGCCTTTCCGACCGTCAAAATACCGTCCACACATAAATGGTCGCGATTTGGTCGGTAATTGGCCATAATTGACCAGTTTTGGTCGGTGTTTAGCGGATTTCTAGTAGTGGTGTTTAAAAATTCTTATTTTCCAAAAGAATTAAATGGTCATTGCACAAGCAAAATACGACTAGCAAATAGTATGTATATCTTGTAAGTATATTATTTCATGTTTCTTTTTTCCTTTTGCATTTCGCATTCTCTTGTAACTCTTGTAAGAGAACCAATCTAATCCATTTGAAAGGCTAAACTCAGAAATTTCGTGTGATGAGAGAGAGAGAGAGAAAGAGAGAGGTACCTAAGTGGGATAGGGAGCTTGGGGAATAAGTGAGGTTTTCTCAAATGGGTAGGGAGAGTGGTCATGTAAAACAAGTCAGCCCAGTCTAATTTTTGCTCTTCAGAAAAAACAAAGGCTTGCCCATATCCCTCAACATCCCCTTCTTCTTGCTCAAACTTCTTCTTCTCTTCCAATGGTAGATCGAAAAATGCTCGGATTTCTGACTTCACATTCTCCACCAATGATGAACTCACTCCATGATTCACCAACTGCAGAAACGAGTATTAAAAATATTGTTAAATTCTGTTGTAACATAGTATTTTCTTTGGGTGGTGGTTGTTGATGACTAATGAGGGCGGATATGCGGTCCAAGTTACAGATTTGACAGAACTCAATAGATTTAGCTCAGATCTTATATTTATATCAATAAATCTACTTAATATGTATAAATAATTTATCAAGATAACAAAACAAAATTATGAGTCCAGAATTCAAAAAGTTTTTGAAATCCTGGATCCACATCCATTTTTGGTACAACAATCTCCATTTCCTCTGCATTGACACGATCAGTACTACTACCGGAGTAAAATAATGGATCTAAAGAAGAAAAGAGACTAGATTATATTAGTAACAAGCAAAGCTTGTAACCATTTCTCTACAACTTAAAATCTTAAAATGAAGGGCATTTGATCATTGAAATATAGGTACCTGGAAAAATCCCCATTCTTTGCAAGCAAAATGAAGCCTCTGAAGCTCTGAACCATCATTTCCAATTGCGAGCAGTTTTTGCATGTCAATGACTGGAACTTGAGGCAATATGGAAGAGGAATTGGATGTCAAAACAGGCGTTTCGATATCATCACGAATATATCGTGGTGGAACGGCTAGTTGTTGCTTAGCCAGCTCTTGAACGCTAGGTACTTTCAAACTGCTACCTATCTTTCTCGAGCTTGCAGCTTCTTCCATCGATAAATGAGGTTTTAGATAGCAAGTGTATAGAGTTTTGTCTGTTTAAGCCTTTAAGGTAGTCAACATTATAAATACGTATATATATGTCAGCATTAATGGACACTCCATTCACGTTCTATTTTTTTAGGACGGTAACTATATTATTATATGTAGTACAAAGTTGTGCTAGGCCATTTCTATAGTTGACAAAGAACCAAAAAGTGATACGTTAGTTTCAATTTAGATGATATATTTTAATTACTGAGAGTCAAACTGTGTGAACTTTGATCAATATTTTTAATATATTATATTTTTTATCATACAATTTACAGTAGTTTTTGTATAGTTTTTGAATATCTAAATTTTAATTTTGAAATACTGAGTTGAATTAATCAAATTTAGCTTCAAAGTTTAGTCAAATTGACTCTCGATAAGCGAAATGTGTTATCTAAATTGAAACACAAGGAATAGCTTTTTCCCAGCTCCTAGTACAGGGTTGACTTCACAGATATTCCAAAAGTTACTTTTTAACTGCACTAATTGACAATAGGGGTGTACAAATGAAACCGACAAACAGCACCAACCCGATAATCCAAGTCAAACCGAGAAAACAAACCTGACTATGGTTTGGTTTGATTGGTTTGGTGTTGGAAAAAAACCGACAATATTTGGTTTGGTTTGGTTTTAACTAAAAAAATCAAACTGAAACCAAACTAACCCGACATTATATGTATAGAAGTTTTAATATATTTAATACATGAAAATATTTATTGTAGTGTAGTTTATAAATATTTCTTAAGCTTTTTCATAATTTTATCTTTTAACATATTATTTCAAGCTTGGACTTATAATTTTTGGATGCTCCAATAAGTTTTATAGTCCATAAATGTTAGTAACTCAAATAAATCCAAAATCAAAATCAAATCAATATAAATGATAATAAAAGACATTCAATTCAATTGTACTGTGAATGAAAATAGTGTTTGATATCTATTTTTTAGTTTTTTCATGGTTTAGATAAAATGCATAACTTATTTTTCTTTTAGTGTTTAGTCATGTAAATAATAGTACTTATTAGTTGTACTTATTTTAGCAACTTATTGGTAATTTTAAATTATGTTTGTTTTCATTATGGCTTATTAATAATATTTATTTTATGTGATTTTCTCATCTTTATTGTTGAATATTTTAGTACAATGCCATGAATCATCTCATATTTATATTATTTTATTAAAAAACACCGCATATAGTTTTGCCTTACTAGGATTAAAGAAACATTTGGAGCACAAATTCTATGTTTTGTGCTATGAAGACTTTATGAAAAAAAACCGAAACATGAAATTCGAAAAACGCGAGAAAAATTAAGATTTAAAAACCCGACTTTTATTGGTTTGGTTTGGTCTTTAGATTTAATAACCCAATATAATTGGTTTGGTTTGATAAGTAAAAAATACGAACCAATCCGACTTATATACACCCCTAATTGACACTATTGAGTCGCTCAACCCGATTGATTTTTTTGTTTTTTGGAGAATGGTAACAATATTATATATGTGTAGCACAAAGGCTTAACAATTGACAAAAAACACCAAAAGCTATAGCTTTCTACTAACTCTTACTACAAGGACTCTAGATTAGATAAATATATGAAATCATAGATTTTCCAACGTTAATTTTCGAATTAATATAATTGACACATCATTGACTCGCTCAACCTTGTTGAGTTCTTTTTTTCTCTGAGAATGATAACAATACTTTATATATGTGTAGCACAAAAGGTTGTGCTAGGACATCTTTACAGTTGACAAAAAATCAAAAATCTATAACTTTCTACTAGCTCCTAGCACACAGATTTTCTAGACTATAAATATATATGAGAGATTTTCCAACGTTAATTTTTGTCGATTTTAATTTACACCCCATTGAGTCGCTCAACCCTGTCGAGTAGTTCTCGTCTAGGAAACTTGAATACATAAATGTTCAATGTCAACAAACAGCCAAAACCAGACTTATAAAATTTTTTAAGCTATAGATTCCATTTAGCTTCTTTATCAATTCCCTAGGACCCAAGCCATTTATTTATTAATGTTTTTAGTCTTACAATTCTTTTTTTGTCTTAGGTATTACATTGCAGCCGGCACGCAACTCTATTTGATTCTCTAAAACAAAATGACAAATTGAGCGTGATCCAAATTAAGAAAACAATTTTTATAGTTTTCAAAAAATTCCGAGGGCATTTGAAAATTGAAACAGTTAGATATTGAAAGTCGAACATGACAGATATTGTTCCCAACATGAAATACAATTTCATCGTACATAGAGTCAGTCACTTAACTAACTGCTCTAAAAGTAAAAAATGAAGATTATTCCAAGTCTAAGCAGTCTATCGATTTACATACATGAACTGTTTCATTTTGGGACATCTCAAAATGTTTGACATTATACCGCTAGTAAATTTTTATACAACATTTAAGTTTACAAGTATATATTCAGATTTATGTACTACTAGTTCTTGGGTATATCCATGCTAATTAGTATAAATATAAATTATAATAAATGTGTGATGAGTTGTACAAAAATGAAGTGAAAAAATGTTAGCTCAAATTAATGAACGACGAGCCTATTCAATCGATATTTATTATTATTGAGGCACAATTAATCGTACTGAAAAATTGTTATCAAATGAATTTCAATAGTAATATTCGACGACTTCAATTATGCAATTTTATAAAGATTTTGTAATTTTTTTGCCTTCTTCAAGAAATTATTGTCGGATGAGAGTAGTCTTTCGTAGAAGCTGCTATATATACATAAATTCGATGAATACACCTTCCTTCGGATGGCTAGTAGATCTTTATCAATTTTATAGTGTACACCTACACATGAGTAGTACTTTATTTGTGATAGAGATGATAGTTAAAATATTTTATCGAAGTATATAAATCATAATTATACGTTCATGTATCCTTTGTCTCTTTGTTTGATTCAATATTATAAATCCTTTCATATGTGAATTTGACCCAAAGAAATATAGGTATTGTATAAATATAACCGTATTATGAAAATTTAACACTATCATGTGTCAGATGATGACAATTTTATGTTTTACTACTTCATGAAAAATATAACACTCTATTATATCAAGAAAAATAATATCTTTTAATTTTAAATTTAATTTTTAATAATAAAAAGAACCTGAAAAACAAAAAGACATGAGAATTAATAATATTACAATATGTGTAATGAGTAACATGAAATTAAAAGGGTAAAATTACAAGCTTCAACTAAAAACAATAATAAAAACATGAAATACATATATATAGAATCAGAAATAGTTAATTGGAGTGAATAAGGCAAAATAAAATAAAAAACTATTCAAAAGTTATAGTCGAATTCAATACGGTGATATAAAACCTCAGAAGAGTTTAAAGAGAGATTACAAATGAATAAGACAAAATTGACACACCAAAAAAGGAAAGAAAACAAACGAAAAAGACTTCTAATATACGAAAATTACTAAAATTTCACACGCAGCTCGCAAATGTGAAGTTTATAAGGAATGTATTACATCTTGTTTCTCCATGCCTAATTTTCTTATACGGTATCCGAAATTGTATTTTTGCATTAACTTTTAAAGTATTAGTAAAAGGACTTTCATTTTGTTTCCTTCGATTAAATAAAAATATGATGATATCATCTTTTCTAGCTGCATTGTAGAAGGACTTCATCCAAAAACGGCTCATCAAGTTTGTTAATTTGATTACTGTGAAAACAGATTGGATTGAAGTAAGGATATTACTATCAAAAAAACTTATAGAGTGAGTTTTAAGACTACAAATTTCAAAATTTTTACGATCACACAAATGTTATGATTTATTTAAAATCACATATCTCAAAAGTCTTCACTTCTTTATTAAAATTTATGACAAATAAAATATTTTTGAAACAAGGGAGTAATTAATACTCCATTAAATACCTAAATCTAATTAATTAACCTATGGTGATCCAAAACTGACGGGTGGTGGATGGGCATCTGACAAGTCTGTCGACCACCGAGCGAACCTTTGACCCAATCGTAACATAATGATGCAATGGAATATCATGCGACTTTGTGCAATCACATAAAAATAAATGGGGCAACGGGCGACTCTGTACATATAATGAAACAAAGAGTGTACGTACTATTTGTCTTTTTTACTTTACAGTATCAAACAGTGGAACTCCAAATTACAACAGGTATAAGAACATTTCATGTGATATAGATAAATTAACCAACAAGAGTATCAAATTCTACCTAGAACTAGCCATCCCGTGTCTCTATCTTCATGAAATGAACATATGATTTTCCATCAAGTTTTCGTGAAAAAACAAATCCAGTAAATATTTTTCCACGGGAACTCTTCGGAATATGGCAGGATTATTTGGCCCAATGAGATTGTGTGCAGGTCCTAATTCGGAGTCAAGGTGTTTGAGTTTACAACTGCTCTGTGCTCAATGCTCCTATAGACACTATATTACTCACTATCTGCAAGTCAATTAACACATTTACACCACTGACTTTTTTTATTAATATCCTATTAGAAATTGAGCTCTTTCTTTACAAAAATAGGATTATATAAGTTCTCACTTGCAAGTGAATGGATTAGCAATAGTTTTTTTATTTAATCCAAATTTTTTGAGCTAATTATAAGTTAAATAACCTCCAATCTGTTCTAAACAAGCAAGTTTTAACCTTTAGCCATATAATTTAGCAAACTAAAGACTCACCACTAACTGGTGTATGGAGTGTGTATACCAGGAGTTCAACCGAACCTTTACATGGAACATAAATATACAGGAAAAAATCACTAAAATTTCTTGTATACGGTCGAAATTGATTTTGGCCTTCGTACGACTGATCGAGATGGGAACATAATGTATTGAAGAAAATCTTCATAATATCGAGATGGGATCCGAATAAGGCACCAACGAGCTTCGAGTTTCAGGGACAGGTCAAAGGGTCCAAATCGGACTATGATGAGAAGCGGTGGAATCGAGCTTAAGGGCGAAAGGCCAACCAATACCGACCTAATACTGGGCCACGAGTCAACATCGAGCTCAAACCGCATCGAGCTCTAAAACTAAAAACCGACCAATACCGAGTCCGATCAAGATCGAGCTCATAAACAAGAGCCGTTACAGCCGTACTAAGGGAGAGAATCTCGGCATGAATTAGAGAAAAACTGATTTATCATGGGTTTTTCACTATGTATTTTTTATTATATCTAAAGTAGGATTCTCCCACTATAAAAGGGATGGCTATATTTCTGTAAAGGATCAAGTTTGGCATACATTGCAACACAAATATCATACACTCCCATATTGAGGAATCATCCTTTTTTAACTTCATAGATTGATTCATCTTGCTTAATCTATAAATCATCCTCTTTTCAATTTTGCTTATCTTTCATTCTTTGCAGTTGATATTCGATATTTCTATTTACTATTACGATTTGTATCAAGTTATATCATATATTCTTAGAACTACGTACAAATTCAACTCTATCAGTTTTTCGGGGAAACAGTTTAGCGCCCACCGTGGGGCTAAGGATAATAGTGATTATTTGATACGAATCTGCAAAAACATACCATTTTACGCTTGTTTTCGGAAGTGTCTTTGATTTCGGAATAGCAACGACGAGCTTTCAAATTAAATGGCCTTACCTATCGACAACGAACCTGGCCTTCAAGGTGAGAACAATAACTTGACGCCCAGGGCCGGAATGCCACTTGTGGATGCCGTTAGAGCTCGAGTCGAAGTACCATTAGACGTTAATTCGCATGTGGCCATTGAGACAAACCTACGTTCTGAACCTGAAAATAACATTCATGATGGTACTCGATCTGCAGCTCGAGAAACCTATAACATTGAGGAAAACGGAATCAGCTTGCGTATGATTTTCAAAATGTTGCAAGCTCAACAGGTAGCGATAGCTCAGTTGCAGAGTCAAACCCAGGTACCAAGAAGGCCGGAGCCAAGTCTACCCCGATAAATCACCCACAGAACAGGGCCAACAATAATAAAATCAAATGAGCAAGAGTCGGGGACTAATTCCGAAATTGCTAAGATACTCAAGGAACTCACAAAACGGAGCGAAGCAAACGATAAAAAAGTGAAAACATATAACTCTAGGGTCGATCAGATCCCAGGGGAACCACCAGTGTCGAAAGGGTTGGATTCCAAAAAATTCGTGCAAAAGCCTTTTCCACCAAGTGCAGCTCCAAAACCGTTCCCCAGAAAATTCCGCATGCCCGAGATTCCTAAATATAATGGAACGACTGACCCCAACGAACACGTCACCTCTTACACATGTGCTATCAAGGGTAACGATTTAGAAGACGATGAAATCGAATATATGCTATTGAAAATATTCGGAGAGACCCTCTCGAAGGGAGCAATGATTTGGTATCACAACCTACCACCAAACTCCATCGACGCATTCGCCATGTTAGCAAACTCTTTCGTAAAGGCACACACAAGAGCGATAAAGTTTGCAACGAGGAAATCAGACATTTTCAAGGTGGGGCAAAGGGATAATGAAATGCTGAGAGAATTCGTGTCCAGAGTTCAAATGGAACGCATGGAATTGCCACCGGTCACAGATGATTGGGCCGTTCAAGCTTTCACCCAAGGATTGAACGAGCGGAGTTCGGTAGCATCATGTCGGCTGAAAGAAAATTTGATCGAATATCCAGCTGTAACTTGGGAAGATGTGCACAACAGATATCAATCGAAGATCAGGGTCGAGGACGGCCAATTAGGAGCCCCTTCCGGTTCCGTACATCCAAACAGGTCGATAGTTAAGAACCAGAGAGATGTCACCAGGGATTCAAGGTCGAACAGAGACCGATATCAACCATATATCGTAGATCGGAGGAACAATAGTTCAGAACGCAATTTCGCCCGGAACAATCGAAGAAGTGATCGAGGACAAAATGCTCGGGGACTTATGAGCAAAAGTGGTTTCAATAAGTATGCCGATCCCACAGAAGCACCTCGGTTGTCGGAGTATAACTTTAGCATCGATGCATCGGAAATTGTGTCGGCGATCGGAAGGATCAAAGATACTAGGTGGCCCAGACCCATACAAACCGATCTTTCCCAAAGAAACCCGAATTTGATGTGCAAGTATCATGGCACGCGTGGTCACAAGACCGAAGATTGTAGGCAATTAAGGGAAGAGGTAGCTCGTCTATTCAATGAGGGCCACCTTTGAGAGTTCCTCAACTATCGAGCTAAGAATCATTCCAGAAAAAAGGGACGCCAACAGGAAAAGCGAACAGGTGGAACCCCAACATGTCATTCATATGATCGTCGGTGGGGTCGACATTCCACAGGGACCCATATTCAAATGCACAAAGGTATAAATCACTAAGGAAAAACGAGCCCGATATTATGTGCCCGAAGGTACTTTATCGTTCAACAACGAAGAAGCAGAAGGCATTTCTCAGCCCCACAACGACGTTCTGGTAATTTCTATCTTATTAAATAAAGTACAAGTTAAGCGTGTTTTAGTGGATCCGGGAAGCTCGGTGAATATCATCCGATCAAGGGTCGTGGAGAAGCTCGGCATACAAAATCAAATTGTGCCCGCAATTCGGGTCTTAAACGGCTTCAATATGGCCAATGAAACAACTAAAGGAGAGATTACTTTACTGGTGAACGTGGCCAGAACCATTCAAGCTACCAAGTTCCACGTAATCGAGGGTGACATGAGGTACAATGCCCTGCCTGGAAGGCCTTGGATCCACAATATGAGGGCAGTCCCTTTGACTCTCCTCCAGATGGTGAAATTCCCAACGTCAGACGGTGTGAAAATAGTATACGGGGAGCAGAATGCTGCATAGGAAATGTTTGCGGTCGATGAGGTAACACCGATATCAACACTATTAACCTCGGAAAGGTCGAACATCGAAGGTAAACAGGAAGTCAAATAGCAATCACAGCCACCAGCTTCGACCGAATCGAGGAAGCAGGAGGTAGAAGGAGAAGAGGATGATTTTCTGACCCCTAGAACTTTTATCGTTCCTAAAAATTCTAAATATACGTACTTGGTCACTTGTGAATACACTTTCTCACTTGTGATTGATTTAACAATACATATATGTCAATAATCCAAACAACGGTGTTAATCAATTTTTGAAATATGTATCTTGGGGACCTCCACCTACAATTACAACTATGTCTAAATATTTTGTGAATGTTTACAAATTTCACACCGAGGAATGCTCCAAGTATAAAAAAGCAATAATAGTGGGGTGTGTGTCAAAGGTGGTGAAGGCAACCAGGATGGGGAAAATAATTATTATGGTGTGATCAAAGAGATTGTAGAATTATCATATTCAGGTTGGCCAAATAAGAAGATCATACTTTTTCGATGAAAGTGAATTGACCCAACACTTAGAAGAGGTCTAAATGTACACTCGCAGTACAACAAAATTCAGGTTAATAAAAAAAGGAAGTATGATCGCTATGATCCTTTTATAATTGCAGAAAATATTAGGCAAGTGTATTATGCTCCATATCCATTACGGAGGGATAAGGATGATTGGTTGGTTGTAATCAAAACTAAGCCTGTTGGTAGGGTGAAAGTTGAGAATGTGCTAGATGTTGTTACCAAAACGATACCTCAAGTGTTAACGAAATGGTGGATGATTAGTTAAAAAATGACTTGGAGCATCCTCAACGCATATTAGAAGAAGTTAATATGGAGGAAATAACCATCATAGAAAATGAGGACGAAGAATCACCTGATGAAAATGAAATAAGTGAAGAGGCAGAATTTTCGGACGAGGAAGGATACTACGAAGACGACTAGCATGTTAGTTTTTTCAAGCACTCTCAACTTATATAGATTTATTTTCTCAATTCTAACATTTTCTTTAATTTATGCAGATGACCGGTAGGGGTCGAGGTAGGTCTAGGAAGGATAAGAGGCCTATTGATCATGAGGATAGTGCTACACCCTTTCTTCATTCCACTCCACACTTGCATCCCTCCGCTGCTAATGGACGACATCAATCTTTTAGGCACACATCTTTTCCACCACATCCATCTACTCATCAGACTAACTACCATTCGCCCTCCCAGCAGTATTCTTACCATTCTCTACCACAGGGCTATACCCAGCTTCCTCCACATGATCCTGCATATAGTTATATGGGTCCACTGAGTCAGCAGTCACAAAGCCATCTGGTGATATGCCTGTCATCTGCACCATTTGCTTCACCACCAGCTGGATCACATCCATCTAGATTACAGCCACCCGGATTGTAGTGGTGGTCTGGATCGCAGCAGGGGTCTAGATCGCATCCATCTTCATCAGCGACCCCGTCTCTCTCTACACGGAGTTCGTCTACTAGCATTTTTAGACTTCGCCTTCGGGATAGTAGCGTTGAGCCAGATACCTCCCCTTCTATGCACGCTTCAAATACACTGGAGGATGATGATCTGGAAGAAGTGCGGTATGATCGGACCTGAGGGCAATGAGTAAGATTTATTTATTGTAGGTTCATACCTAGTCATTAGACTACAAAGATAATCACTAAAGCTCTTGGCCAGTTGTATGATGCACACTATGCGACTTGGAGTGATTTTCCATCGGAGCTCGTGGAGCAAATCTTCAACCAATTTAAGATTTTAATATAATTCTTATCTATTTAAGTATCATATTAACAATATTTTCATCTAACGTTACACACTTCATTTGCAGACTAAGTGTGCCTGGGAGGACCGGCATAACAGTGTCATTCTTACAAATGTTGAGTTAAAATGCAGTAAGAGACTATCTGATTCCTTCTGTTCATCTCGGAAGAAGAGCAAGAAGCCTTTATGGGTTATACCGCATTTATGGGAGGGTTTGCTGAGGCAGTGGACCACTGAGAAATTCGAAAAGAGGAGTGAATAGGGAAAGAAGGCCCGGGCATCTGAGAAGAGTGGCCCCTTGCATTGTGTGGGTGCAAGGAGCATGGGGATTGCGAGGAGACTACTATTAATTCATTAAAATATTTAAATCTATTTTTATCGAACTATATTTATAAATTTTAATTTAGTTAACATTTTGTATTATATTTGTAGGAAAAAACATAAGGGAGGAAGATGACTCATGATGAGTTCTTCATGGAGACTCACATCCGGAAGAAGAAGGCACCCACATATCCAAGTAGATGGGTCGAGGACCGGTCGAAGACTACATATGGAAGTTTAATAACTACTATAACTGGAAATTAACATTTATAATATTACATACTTTATAATTTTTTATCTTCTAAATAAAGGATCGCTACAAGACTATTGTGAAAGAGTACAGTCAGAGCTTGCCACCGAATGAGCAAGGCAAGCGACCTTCCATTTTACACGAAAAAGCACAGAAGATATGGTTGGATGTTGTCGGTGGTCCTAAAAAGGGGATAGCATATGGCCTTCCAGTATCATGGCACGCGTGGTCACAAGACTGAAGATTATATGCAATTAAGGGAAGAGGTAGCCCGTCTATTCAATGAGGGCAACCTTTGATAGTTCCTCAGCGATTGAGCTAAGAATCATTCCAGAAAAGGGACGCCAACAGGAAAAACGAACATGAGGAACTCCAACATGTCATTCATATGATCGACGGTGGGGTCGACATTCCATAGGGACCCATATTCAAACGCACTAAGGTATCAATCACTAAGGAAAAATGAGCCTGAGATTATGTGCTCGAAGGTACTTTATCGTTCAACAACGAAGAAGTAGAAGGCATTTCTCAGCCCCACAACGACGCTCTAGTAATTTCTATCTTATTAAGTAAAGTATAAGTTAAGCGTGTTTTAGTGGATCCAGGCAGCTCGACATACAAAATCAAATCGTGCCCACAATCCGGGTCTTAAACGGCTTCAATATGGCCAGTAAAACAACTAAATGGGAGATTAGTTTACCGGTGAACGTGGCCTAAATCATTCAAGCTACCAAGTTTCACATAATCGAGGGTAACATGAGGTACAATTCCCTGCTTGGAAGGCCTTGGATCCACAATATGAGGGAAGTCCCTTTGACTCTCCTCCAGATGGTGAAATTCCCAACGTCGGACGGTGTGAAAACAGTATACGGGGAGCAGCATGCTGCAAAGTAAATATTTGCAGTCAATGAGGTAACTCCAATATCAACACTATCAACCTCGAAAAGGTCGAACATCGAAGGTAAACAAGAAGTCAAATAACAATCACAGCCACCAGCTTCAACCGAATCGAGGAAGCAGGAGGTAGAAGGAGAAGATGAGGATTTTCTGACCCTTAGAACTTTTATCGTTCCTGAAGATTCTGATGCCACCAAATCAACAGTCGAAGAGCTGGAGTAGGTTATATTGATCGAGTACCTGTCCGAGCGAAAGGTATACCTTTGAACGGTATTAACCCCCGAACTTAGGGAAAAGCTTATTCAATTTCTTATTGATAACATAGATTGTTTTGCTTGTTCCCATTTAGACATAACATGGATCACACCGGATATAACGACGCATCGGCTAAGTCTGGACCGTAGGTTCAAACCGGTGAAGCAAAAGAGAAGACCCCAGTCTGAGGTAAAGCACGCATTCATAAAGAATGAGGTAACCAAACTTCTCAAAATAGGGTCCATTCGGGAAGTGAAATATCCGGAATTGTTAGCCAATGTAGTTGTAGTCCCTAAAAAGGGGAACAAACTTAGAATGTGTATAGATTATAAGGATCTAAACAAGGCATGCCCCAAAGATTCTTTTCCGCTGCCTAACATCGATCGCATGATCGATGCCAAGCCGGCCACGAGATCCTTACTTTTCTCGATGCCTATTCCGGGTATAATCAAATCTAAATGAACTAGGAGGACCGAGAAAAAACTTTATTTATCACCTATTATGGAACATATTGTTATAATGTAATGCCCTTCGGGATAAAAAATGCAGGAGCTACTTACCAATGCGTGGTAAATAAAATTTTCGAAGAGCAAATAGGTAAATCGATTGAAGTTTATATTGATAACATGCTAGTTAAGTCCCTGCGCGCAGAGGACCATTTGGCTCATTTGCAGGAAACATTCAAAATCTTAAGGAAATACAACATGAAGATTAACCCCGAGAAATGTGATTTCGGGGTCGGTTCGGGCATGTTCCTTGGCTTCATAGTATCAAATCGGGGAATCGAGATCAACCCCGATAAAATCAAGGCCATCGAAGACATCATCATCGTAGACAGTGTAAAAGTCATGTAGAGGCTAACCGGAAGGATAGCTGCCTTAGGCCGATTCATTTCAAAGTCGTCGGATCGAGGCCAATGATTTTTCTCTCTACTAAAAAAGAAGAACGATTTAGCTTGGACCCCGGAATGCCAACAAGCATTAGAGGAATTGAAGAAATACCTATCGAGCCCACCGCTGCTTCACACTCGGAAGGCATATGAGAAACTTTACTTGTACTTGGCGGTATCGAAAATAGCGGTAAGTGGTGTCCTAGTTCGAGAAGAACAAGGTACGCAATTTCCCGTTTATTATGTAAGTCGAACCTTAGGAGATACATAAACTAGATATCCACACTTAGAGAAATTGGCACTTGCACTGATAAGCGCCTCTAGAAAGTTAAGACCATACTTTCAATGTCACCCCATATGCATATTAACTACTTACCCACCTCGTAATATTTTGCACAAGCCCGAAGTATCAGGCCGATCGGATAAATGGGCCATCAAACTCAGTGGGTACGATATCGAATATCAACCCCAGGCGGCCATCAAGTCTCAAATTTTAGCGGACTTCGTGGCCGATTTCATGTCAACCCTCATACTTGAAGTTAAAAAAGAACTCTTGTTGAAATCGGGTATATCATCAGGGGTATGGACCCTTTTCACAAACGGGGATTCGAACGCGAAGGGGTCCGAGCTAGGCATCGTATTAAGGCCGCCCACGGGTAGCACTATTAGGCACTCCATCAAAACTTCTAGGTTGACTAACAACGAGGCCGAGTGTGAGGCCATGATTGCCGGTCTAGAACTAGCTAAAAGCTTGGGAGCAGAAGTCATTGATGCCAAGTGTGACTCTTTACTGGTGGTAAATCAAGTAAACAAATCTTCGAAGTCCGAGAGGATAGAATGCAAATGTATTAGGACAAACTACAGGTAACTTTGCATCATTTCAAAGAATGGACTTTACATCATGTACCTCGAGAACAAAACAGTGAGGCCGATGCACTTGCAGATTTGGGGTCATCGGTTGAGGAAGATGAGATCAGCTCGGGGACTGTCGTTCAACTCTCGAGATCCGTGATCGAGGAAGGTCATGCCAAGATAAACTCTACAAGCTTAACCTGGGATTGGAGGAATACGTATATTGAATACTTGAAGAACGGAAGGCTCCCATCGGACCCTAAAAATTTGAGGGCCCTACGAACCAGAGCTGCTCGATTCATATTGATTAGAGATGGAACATTATACCGAAGGACATTCGATGGACCATTGGCAGTATGCTTAGGACTAAGAGACACCAACTATATCCTACGTGAGATTCACGAGGGCACTTGTGGAAATCATTCTGGTGCCGATTCATTAGTCCGAAAAGTAATCAGAGCAGGATATTATTGGATCGATATGGACAAAGATGCAAAGGAGTTTGTTCGAAAATGTGATAAATATCAAAGGTTTGCACTAATGATCCATCAGCCCGGAGAGCAACTTCACTCAGTCATATCCCCATGGCCATTCATCAAATAGGGAATGGATATTGTCGGCCCTCTGCCATCGACCCCGGGTAAAGCTAATTTCATTTTATTTATGACTGACTATTTCTCTAAATGGGTTGAAGCACATGCGTACGAGAAAGTAAGAGAAAAAAAGATTATAAACTTCATCTGGGATTATATCGTATGTCGATTTGGGATACCCGCCGAAATAGTGTGTGACAATGGGAAACAATTTATCGGCAGAAAAGTGACGAAATTCCTCGAAGAACATAAAATAAAAAGGATATTATTAACACCGTATCACCCTAGTAGGAACGGACAGGCCGAATCAACGAACAAGACTATCATTCAAAACCTAAAGAAAAGGTTGAACGCTAAGGGAAAATGGAGAGAAATTCTACCCGAAGTTCTTTGGGAATATCGAAGAACATCAAAATCCAGTACGGAGGCAATCCCATTCTCCTTAGTATATGGCTCCGAAGCCTTGATTCCAATCGAAGTCGGGGAACCCAGTACCAGGTTTTGATATACAACATAAGAGTCAAATCACGAGGCTATGAATACTAGCCTCGAATTATTGGATGAATAACGAGAAGCCGCTCTCGTCCAATTGGCCGCCCAAAAATAACGGATCAAAAGATACTATAATCGAAGAACGAATCTTCGCCATTTTAAAATCGGGGACTTAGTGCTAAGGAAAGTCACCCTCAGCACCCAAAATCCAAATGAAGGAAAACTGGGTCCAAACTGGGAAGGACCGTATCAGGTACTCGAAAACGTCGGTAAAGGGTCCTATAAGCTCGGTATTATAAACGGTAAACAACTACCAAGCAATTGGAATGTGTCGCACCTAAAACGATACTACTACTAAGGGACGATCCTCCCATGTTCGTTTATATTTCGAAACTAACCCTTGCAGGAGTTCGATCAGGAACAATGATAGATTATTCAATACGAAGCCTTAGGTATGAAAGCACGCGTTGCACTCTTTTACCCTTAGATCGGTTTTATCCTAAATGGATTTTTCGGCAAGATTTTTAATGAGGCAACCATTGATCGTGCTAACTCAGAACAATTCAATGGTATTCGAGGCCTCTTTACAATAAACCTCAAATACTGGGGGGGGGGGCATTACCCTCGAATTTATCAAATTTGATTATCAAAGTGTCACGACCCAAATACCTAACCTGTCGTGATGGCGCCTATCGTGGTACTAGGCAAGCCGACTCATTCCAAAACCAACCGATATTTTCATTTCAAGGACAATTGCAAGGCTATTTAGCGTAAAAACCTTCGTAAAGGAGTTCAAATCAAAACAAAAGTGCGGAAAAGAAAAGCCTGACATCGAGATGTCACTAGTCATGAGCATCTACTATACTTTGTCTAAACATATCAAGACTAACATAGTCTGGAAAATAGCTAAATACAACTAAAGGAAGATAGGAGGGAGAAGAGCAGGGGGTGCGATCGGCAAGCAGCTACCTTGCTATCCCCGAGAAGATCTGCAACCAGAATAATCAATAACCGCTACCATGTCCAGCTACACCTGGATCTGCACATAAGGTGCAGGGAGTAACATGAGTATGCAAACTCAGTAAGTAACAACAATAAATAAAGACTGAGCAGTAGTGACGATCAATAAAGCATATAACGTTCATATCATGAAATGTCAGTAAAATACCACATGCTTTTAAAATCAGGATTCGAATCAAAATAACTCGTTTAAACCCAGTTCCAGTAAATTTTCAACAGTTTTCAAATAGAGAAGAAATGCACAGGTGAGCAAAAATGATGAAATCATAAACATCCCCTCGGGCAAAACATCATTCATATACAGCCCCTCGGGCAAACCTCACAGTCACTCGTGCCACTTGGACATACCTCACAATAACTCTTGCCACTCGGTCATACCTTACGATCACTCTTGCCACTCAGGCATACCTCACAATCACTCATACCTCACAGTGACTCAGCACTCACACTCAGTAGGTACCTGCGCTTACTGGGGGTGTGTACAGACTACAGAGGGGCTCATTTAGCCCAAACGTTATATCAAGCCAAATCATGGCATAAATCACTCAGTCCCTCGGCCTATATCAAACATGCTGTGGCGTGCGGCCCGATCCCATAAATATCCTCACAAATCAGCCCCTCGGCCTCACTCAGTCATTAACCTCTCAAGCCACTCGGGCTCTCAGTAGAAATAGGGTGCTCAACCCAAAACAACATTTATATGTATCAAAACAGAGTAATAAAACTGAGTTATGCAGTAAACAGGTATAACCATGACTGAGTATAGATTTTCAATCGAAAACAATGAGAGGATAGTAAGAAAAGGCCTCTAAGGGTCCACACAACACTAGCACAAGGCCCAAAACATGGCATTCAACCTAATTTACAGAAACTCTTTCCAAAACATATAAGTATCATATAGTTTCAACAAAATATGCAACTTTACAGTTGCTATGGGACAGACCAAGTCACAATCCCCAACAGTGCACGCCCACACGCCCGTCACCTAGCATGTGTGTCACCTCAAAATAGTGGAATGATACGAAATTCAGGGTTTCATACCCTCAGGACTAGATTTACAATCGTTACTTACCTCAAACCGATCAAATCCCTACTCCGCGATGCTCTTGCCTCTCAAATCGGCCTCCAAATGCTCCGAATCTATTCACAATCAGTACAATACCATCAACATACGCTAATGGAATGAATTCCACAAGAAAAGCTATAAAATTAGACCAAATCCCGAAATTGGCTCAAACCCGCCCCCGGGCCCACGTATCGAAATCCGACAAAATTTACAAAACTAGAAAGCCCATTCACTCACGAGTCTAACCATACCAAATTCATCAAAGACATCGTTTGGTCCTTCATATCCTTAAATTACTTCTCCAAAAGTCTCAAGCCCTAACCTCTCATTTTCACTAATTACATGATTAAACAATGGAAAATTACCATATATATGAGTATTAGGTCTCAAGAAACTTACCTCACTGATAGACTTTGAATCACCTTTCAAAAATCACTCCAAAAGCTCAAAAAACCGACTTGAAAATGGTGGAAATGAACCAAATTCGCGAAGGGTTCTATTTATGGTTTCTGCCCAGTCTTTTCGCACCTGCGGAAAATTTCACGCTTCTGTGCCACCGCACCTGCGGAAAAATCCATCGCAGGTGCGGATCTCACTTAAGAGCCCAGTTTTTGCATCTGCGGCCCAAAACCCCACGCCTGCGAAGGTTCACCTGCGCGTTTCCTCCGCTTCTGCGAAGACTGCCCAGCGTCCCCCTTTTCGCATTTGCGCCCTAGGTTTCGCACCAGCGGGCTCGCAGATGCGAACTACAACTCGCACCTGCGCATCCTGCCTAGCCCAGCACTGCCCGCTCCTGCGGACTTCCCACGCGCACCAGTGGCCTCGCACCTGCGACTCTTCCTTCCGTAGGTGCGAAAATAGTAGAAGTAGCAGCTTCAACTGCATTCCAACTTCGACAAATCCGTTAACCACCCGAAATTACCCCGAGGTCCTTGGGACCTCAACCAAAAATACCAAACAAGTCATATATCAACATACAAACTTAATCGAACCTTCGAATCACTCAAAACAACATCCAAATACCAAATTACCCTCACATTCAAATCTAAGAACTTCTAACTTAAACAATTCGACATCCGATGCCGAAACCAACCAAACCACGTCCGAATGACCTCAAATTTTGCACACACGTCACTAGTGACACTACGAACCTACTCCAACTTCCGAAATTCGATTCCGACCCTGATATCAAATTTTTCACTGCCGACCGAAATCGCCAAATTTACAACTTTCGCCAATTCAAGCCGAATTCCACTCTGGACCTCCAAATCACATTTCGGAAGCGCTCCTAAGTCAAAAATCACCTAACGGAGCTAACGAAACCATCAAAATTCAAATCTTAGGTCGTTTACATATAAGTCAACGTCCGATTGACTTTTTCAACTTAAGTTTCTACTTAAGAGACTAAGTGTCTCAATTCACTCTGAAACCACTCCGGTCCCGAACCAACTTACTCGATATAACATAATATATCTGAATAACACAAAAAGAAGTAGAAATGGGGAAAACGAGGCTATAACTCTCGAAACAACCGACCGGGTCATTACATCCTCCCCCTCTTAAACAACCGTTCGTCCTCGAACGGGTCTAGAAACATACCTGGAGTCTCGAATAGGCGTGGATTTCTGCTCCGCATCTCTCACTCGGTCTCTCAGGTGGCCTCCTCCACATGTTGACCTCTTCATTGCACCTTCACTGAAACTATATCCTTTGACCTCAACCTTCGAACCTGCCTATCCAAAATAGCCACCGACTCCACATCATAAGTCATATCACCCTCCAACTGAACCGTGCTGAAATACAAAACATAGGACGGATCTCCAATATACTTCCGGAGCATGGAAACATGAAACACTGTGTGCACACTTGACAAGCTGGGTGGCAAGACAAGCTTATATGCCACCTCCTCAATCCTCTGAAGCACCTCAAATGGCCTAATGAACCGAGGGCTCAACTTGCCCCTCTTCCCAAACCTCATAACACCCTTCATGGGTGATACTTTCAGCAAAACCTTCTCCCCAACCATGAATGATATATCACGGACCTTCTTGTCCGTATAGCTCTTCTGCCTAGACTGCGCCGTGCGAAGCCGCTCCTCAATCAATTTCACCTTATCTAATGCATCCTGGACCAAGTCTGTACCCAAGAGACTAGCCTCACCCGGCTCAAACCATACAACTGGAGATCTACACCTCCTCCCATATAAAGCCTCGTACGGAGCCATCTGAATACTCGACTGATAACTGTTGTTATATGCAAACTTCGCGAGTGGCAGAAACTGGTCCCATGAACCTCTAAAGTCAATGACACAAGCGCACAACATGTCCTCCAATATCTGAATAGTGCGCTCGGACTTCCCGTCCGTGTGAGGGTGAAAAGCTGTGCTCAATTCAACCTGAGTACCCAACTCTCGCTGCATGGCCCTCCAAAACTGCGAAGTGAAATGAGTACCCCTATCTGAAATGATGGAAACTGGGACACAATGCAGTCGAACAATCTCTCGGATGTAAATCTCAGCCAACCGCTCTGAAGTGTAAGTAGTACCAACTGGAATGAAGTGTGTGGACTTGGTCAGCCGATCCATAATAACCCAAATAGCATCGAACTTCCTCGAAGTCCGTGGGACCCCAACTACGAAGTNTAGTGCGCTCGGACTTCCCGTCCGTGTGAGGGTGAAAAGCTGTGCTCAATTCAACCTGAGTACCCAACTCTCGCTGCATGGCCCTCCAAAACTGCGAAGTGAAATGAGTACCCCTATCTGAAATGATGGAAACTGGGACACAATGCAGTCGAACAATCTCTCGGATGTAAATCTCAGCCAACCGCTCTGAAGTGTAAGTAGTACCAACTGGAATGAAGTGTGTGGACTTGGTCAGCCGATCCACAATAACTCAAATAACATCGAACTTCCGCGAAGTTCGTGGGAGCCCAACTACAAAGTCCATGGTGATCTGCTCCCCCTTCCACTCTGAGATCTCTAATCTATGAAGCAAGCCACCCGGTCTCTGATGCTCATACTTAACCTGCTGACAGTTAAGACACCGAGCCACAAACCCAACTATATTCTTCTTCATCCGCCTCCACCAATAGTGCTGCCTCAAATCCTGGTACATCTTCGCGGCACCCGGATGGATGGAATACCGCGAGTTGTGGGCCTCCTCAAGAATCAACTCCTGAAGCCCATCTGCATTAGGCACACAAATTCGGCCCTGCATCCTCAACACGTTGTCATTACCAACAGTCACATCCCTAGCACCACCTCTTTGAACCCTATCCTGAAGAACGAGTAAGTGGGGGTCATCATACTGATGCTCTCTAATACGGTCATAAAGAGAAGACCTGTAGACCACACAAGCCAATACCCGACTAGGCACCGAAATATCCAATCTGACAAGCTGGCCCGCTAAGGCCTGAACATCTAATGCCAAAGGTCCCTCTGCTGCTGGAAGATATGCTAAACTCCCCAAACTGTCTGTCCGGCAACTCAAAGCATCGGCCACCATATTGGCCTTCCCCGGATGGTACAGAATAATGATATCATAGTCCTTAAAAAGCTCCAACCATCTCCGCTGACGCAAATTAAGATCCTTCTGCTTGAACAGATGTTGCAGACTCCAGTGATCAGTATAGATCTCATAATGAACCCATACAAATAATGACGCCAAATCTTCAAGGCGTGAACAATGGCTGCTAACTCAAGATCATGGACAGGATAGTTCTTCTCATGGCTCTTCAACTGGCGCGAGGCATACGCATTCACCCTACCCTCCTGCATCAAGACACAACCAATGCCTATCCTCGAGGCATCAAAATACACTGTGTTAGAACTTGAAGTTGATAGCAGAACTAGCACTGAAGTTGTGGTCAAAGCAGTCTTGAGCTTCTTAAATCTCTCCTCACACTCATCCGACCACCTGAATGGAGCACCCTTTTGGGTCAATCTAGTCAAGGGCGAAGCAATAGATGAAAATCTCTCCACAAAGCGACTGTAGTAACCCGCCAAACCAAGAAAGCTCCTAATCTCTGTGGCTGAGGACGGTCTGGGCCAACTTTGCACCGTCTCTATCTTCTTCGGGTCCACCTGAATACCCTCACTGGACACCACGTGTCCCAAGAATGCTACTGCACTAAGCCAAAACTCATACTTGGCGAACTTTGCATAAAGCTTCTTCTCCCTCAATCTCCGTAATACAATACTCAAATGCTGAGCATGCTCCTCCTGGCTACGAGAGTACACCAGGATGTCATCAATGAATACAACAACAAATGAGTCCAAATAGGACTGGAATACACTGTTCATCAAATGCATGAACGCTGCTGGGGCATTGGTCAGCCCAAAAGACATCACTAAGAACTCATAATGGCGATATCGGATCCTGAAAGCTGTCTTAAGAATATCTGAATCCCGAATTTTCAGCTGGTGATAACCGGACCTCAAATCAATCTTGGAGAACACTCTCGCTCCGTGAAGCTGGTTGAATAAATCATCAATACGAGGCAAAAGATACTTATTCTTGACTGTGACCTTGTTCAACTACCCGTAATCAATACACATTCTCATGGAACTATCCTTCTTCTTTACAAATAGAACTGGTGCACCCCAAGGTGACACACTAGGCCGAATAAACCCCTTATCAAGGAGTTCTTGAAGTTGTTCTTTTAATTCCTTCAACTCCGACGGTGCCATACGATATGATGGAATAGAAATAGGCTGAGTGTCCAACACCAAATCAATACCAAAGTCGATATCCATGTCAGGCGGCATGCCCGACAGGTCTACAGGAAACACACCCGAAAAATCGCGTACCACCGGAACAGAATAAATGGCAGGAGTCTCTGGACTAACATCCCTCACAAAGGCCAAATAGGATAGACAACCCTTCTCAACCATATGGTGAGCCTTTAGGTACAAAATTACCATACTAGGTACATAGTCTATAGAACCGCTCCACTCAACTCTCAGAAATCTCGGCATAGCCAACATCACCGTCTTAGTGTGATAATGTAGAACAACATGACATGGAGATAACCAATCCATACCCAATATCACATCAAAGTCAACCATACTAAGCAGCAAAAGGTCCACTTGGCTCTCCAGACCCCCAATAGTCACCACAAATAACCGATATACGCAGTCCACTATAATTCTATCGCCCACAGGAGTACATACATGAACAGATGAAACTAAGACTCACGGGGCATATCCAGAAAATGGGCAAAATACAAGAAAACATATGAATATGTGGAACTAGGGTCAAATAATACTGAGGCATCTCTGTGACTAACTGAGACAATACCTGTAATCACAGCATCTGAAGCAATAACGTCTGGTCTGGCAGGGAGGACATAGAAACGGTCCTGGCCACCCCCTGATCTGCCTCCCCCTCTAGGGCGACCCCTAGCTGACTGACCTCCACCCTGAGCTGACTGTGCGGGTGGTGAGGTAACTGGTGCTAAAGTCGGAGGCTTACTCCTCTACTGAGATAGACCTCCATGAAGACGAGGAAAATGCCTCCATATATTCCCAAACTCACCACACTCAAAACAACTCTCTGGTGCTGGTGGCAGGAACTGAAGGGAACCCCTAGCACCGGGATAACTAGTAGAATAACCTGGCATGGAAGAGCCATGAACAGGTAGAGCACGAGACGAACTTTGAGCTGGAAGCACACTAAGTTATGAGTGGCCCTGATGAGAACTGTGAGAATCATGGCCAGATGATGCACCACGGTGAAATGGCCGAGCTAACTAAGCCTGTCTGAAATGACGACTTCTACCGTGCTAGAACTGACCCCTAAAAGGAGCACCGCTGAATCCACCCTGACCACGAGGCCTATTGGCCTTCCTCTCAACCCTCTCTTGATCGCGAACCATCTCAATCTGCCGAGCAATGTCGACAACCTCATCAAAAGTAGCACCCGAAACCCTCTCTCTGGTCATGAGCGACTATAGTTGATAAGTGAGACCATCAATAAACCTCATGATTCTCTCCCTGTCCGTGGGAACCAACCAGATAGCATGACGGGCCAACTCAGAGAACCACATCTCATATTGTGTCACAGACATATCACCCTGGCGAAGCTGCTCAAACTGTCTGTCCAGCTCCTCTCTACGGGATCGGGGCACGAACTTCTCCAAAACGACCACAGAGAACTACTGCCAAGTAAGGGGTGTTGCGCCAACAGGCCTACGCCTCTAGTAAGTCCAAAAAGTCCTGAGCATCCTCTCTCTCTGTGCCATTGAAAGGTGGCGGCTGGAGCCTCCCAAACCTCTCCAACCTACACTGATCATCCTCAGGCATAGCAGGAACCACATAATCCTGTGCAGCTGCAACCGGCTGAGCTGGTGGTGCCTACGGTGTCTGAAGTCCCTGAACAACCTGCTCGGGTGTGCGAGCGACGAAAGTCTGAGTGCTTGGGCCTCTCCTGGCCTGAGAAGTGGCTACGGCCGTTGAGATAGAGACCGCCTGAGCAAGGCCGGTACACGCTGTCAGAATCTGAGTTAGGGCCTCCTGAAGGCCTGGAATCACAATAGGCACAGGTGGTGCCTGAGTCGGTGCATCAACTACTGGAATCTGATCCTGATCTGGGACAACTGGTGGATCTATTGGTACTGCCCTAGCTGCAGTACGGGATGGACCTCTGCCCCTACCACGGCCTCTACCGCGGCCCCTGCCTCTCGCGGCCCTGGTTGGTAGTACTGGTGGTTGGCCCTCTTGAACGGTAGCACGAGTCCTCACCATCTATGAGAGAATAAAACAACAAATGTTTAGTCACTAGAATCAACAGATTCGCATGATAAGAATTCAAGAATATGGAATCTTCCTAAAGGTTCTGTAGCCTATCGAAGATAAGTACATACATCTCCGTACCGATCCGCAAGACTCTACTAAAGCCGCTCATTACTCGTGAGACCTATGTAACCTAGGCTCTAATACCAATCTGTCACGACCCAAATGCCTAACATGTCGTGATGACGCCTATCATGGTACTAGGCAAGCCGACTCATTCCAAAACCAACAAATATTTTCATTTCAAGGATAATTTCAAGGCTATGTAGCGTAAAAACCTTCGTAAAGAAGTTCAAATCAAAACAAAAGTGTGAAAAGAAAAAGCCCGACTTCGGGGTGTCACTAGTCATGAGCATCTACTATAATTTGTCTGAAAATATCAAGACTAACATAGTCTGGAAAATAGCTAAATACAATTAAAAGAAGATAGGAGGGAGAAGAACAGGGGCTGCGATCGCCAAGAAGCTACCTTGCTATCCCCGAGAAGATCTACAACCAGAATAATCAACAACCGCTATCGTATCCAGCTACACCTGGATCTGCACACAAGGTGCATGGAGTAACGTGAGTACGCCAACTCAGTAAGTAATAACAATAAATAAAGACTGAGTATTAGTGACGAGCAATAAAGCATATAACGTTCATATCATGAAATCTCAGTAAAATACCACATGCTTTGAAAATCAGGATTTGAATCAAAATATCTCGTTTAAACCCAATTCCAGTAAAAATCATTTAGAGATAATTTTCAACAGTTTTCAAACAGAGGAGAAATGCACAGGTGAGAAAAAATGCTGAAATCATAAACATCCCCTCGGGCAAAACATCACTCACATATAACCCCTCGGGCAAACCTCACAGTCACTCATGCCACTCGGGCATACCTTACAATCACTCTTGCCACTCGGGCATACCTCACGACCACTCTTTCCACTCGGGCATACCTCACAATCACTCATTCCTCACAATCACTCAGCACTTGACACTCACACTCAGTATGTACATGCGCTCGTTGGGGGTGTGTACAGACTCCGGAGGGGCTCCTTCATCCCAAGCGCTATGTCAAGACAAATCATGGCATAAATCACTCAGGCCCTCGGCCTATATCAAACATGTTGTGGTGCGCAGCCCGATCCCATAAATATCCTCACAAATTAGGCCCTCAGCCCCACTCAGTCATAAGCCTCTCAAGCCACTCGGGCTCTCAGTAAAAACAGGGTGCTCAGCCCAAAAGAACATTTATATGCATCAAAATAGAGTAATATAACTGAGTTATGCAGTAAACATGTATAACCATGACTAAGTATAGATTTTTCATCGAAACCAGTGAGAGGATAGTAAGAAAAGGCCCCTAAGGGTCCACACAGCACTGGTACGAGGCCCAAAACATGATATTCAGCCCAATTTACAGAAACTCTTTCTAAAACATATAAGTATCATATAGTTTCAACAAAATGTGCAACTTTACAGTTGCTACGGGACGGACCAAGTCACAATCTCTAACAGTGCACGCCCACACGCCCGTCACCTAGCATGTGCGTCACCTCAAAATAGTAGAATGATACAAAATTCAGGGTTTCATACCATCAGGACTAGATTTAGAATCGTTACTTACCTCAAACCGATCAAATCCCTACTCCGCGATGCTCTTGCCTCTCGACTAAGCCTCCAAATGCTCCGAATCTATTCACAATCAGTACAATACCATCAACATATGCTAATGGAATAAATTCCAAAAGAAAAGCTACAAAATTAGACCAAAACCCAAAATTGGCTCAAACTCGACCCCCGGACCCATGTCTCGAAATTCGACAAAATTTACAAAACTAGAAAGACCATTCACTCACGAGTCTAACCATACCAAATTCATAAAAATCTTACATCGTTTGGTCCTTCAAATCCTTAAATTACTTCTCCAAAACTCCCAAGCCCTAACCCTTATTTTTCACTAATTACATGATTAAACAACGGGAAATTACTATATATACAAGTATTAGGGCTCAAGCAACTTACCTCACTGATATCCCTTGAATCACCCTTCAAAACTCACTCCAAAAGCTCCAAAAACCGACTTGAAAATGGTGGAAATGAACCAAATTCGCGAAGGGTTCTATTTATGGTTTCTGCCCAGGTTTTTCGCACCTGCGGAAAATTTCACGCTTCTGCACCAACGCATATGCGGAAAAATCCATCGCAGGTGCAGAAATCACTTAGGAGCCCAGGTTCCGCATCTGCGGCCAAAAACCCCACGCCTGCGAAGGCGCACCTGCGCATTTCCTCCGCTTCTGCGAAGCCTGCCCAGCGTCCCCCTTTCCGCATCTGCGCCCCAAGTTTCGCACCTGCGGATTCGCAGATGCGACCTACAACTCGCACCTGCACATCCTGCCTAGCCCAGTACTGCCCGCTCCTGCGGACTTCCCATGCGCATCAGCGGCCTCGCACCTGCGACTCTTCCTTCCCAGGTGTGGAAATAGCAGAAGCATCAGCTTGGGCTGCATTCCAACTGCGACAAATCCGTTAACCACCCGGAATCACCTCAAGGCCCTCGGTACCTCAACCAAAAATACCAACAAGTCATATATCAACATACAAAGTTAGTCGAACCTTCGAATCACTCAAAACAACATCCAAACACCAAATTACCCTCGGATTAAAGTCTAAGAACTTCTAAATTTCCAAATTCGGCATCCGATGCCGAAACCAACCAAACCACGTCCTAATGACCTCAAAGTTTGCAAACACGTCACAAGTGACACTACAAACCTACTCCAACTTCCGAAATTCCATTCCGGCCCTGATATCAAATTTTTCACTGCCGACCAAAATAGTTAAATTTATAACTTTCGCTAATTCAAGCCGAATTCCACTTCGGACCTCCAAATCACATTTCGGACGCCCTCCTAAGTCCAAAATCACCTAGCGGAGCTAACGAAACCATTAAAATTCAAATCTGAGGTCGTTTACACATAAGTCAACGACCGATTGACTTTTCCAACTTAAGTTTCTACTTAAGAGACTAAGTTTATCAATTCACTCTGAAACCACTACGGTCCCGAACCTACTAACCCGATATAATATAATATAGCTAAATAATACAAAAAGAAGTAGAAATGGGAAAAACAGGGCTATAACTCTCGAAACGATCGGCCGGGTCGTGACACAAAGTTCGATTATCAAGTTCGAAGCAAGAAAGTTACTTCATGACAACATGGTTTCGATAGGAAAAATTGTAAGAGCCAAATGGTCAAAACGAAAGTTCGATTATCAAGTTCGAAGCAAGAAAGTTACTTCATGACAACATGGTTTCGATAGGAAAAATTGTAAGAGCCAAATGGTCAAAACGAAAGTTCGATTATCAAGTTCGAAGCAAGAAAGTTACTTCATGACAACATGGTTTCGATAGGAAAAATTGTAAGAGCCAAATGGTCAAAACGAAAGTTCGATTATCAAGTTCGAAGCAAGAAGTTACTTCGTGACAACAAGGTTTCGATAGGAAAAATTGTAAGAGCCAAATGGTCAAAACGAACCATGCTCATGTAGTTTGCTCGATCCCTGGTACAGAACATAAACATATATATAATGACAAAGAGAATTTCTTACTGATATCTCAGAATCCATCCTCTATTTCGTGATCTATTTTGCAAGCAGGCTTAAGGGCCGACCATTACCCCATAAATCGGGGACTACCAACCAAAAAATCAACGCGTTCGAGCAACCATTCTCACTCGAGGACTATCTACAAAGCCCAAGGGCTACTCGATTTCGAGTTTGAGCAAGCACTCACTCGACTACTAAGCCTAGGGGCTACTCTTATTTCGAGTTCGAGCAATCACTCACTCGACCATTAAGCCTACGGGCTACATTACTTCGAGTGCGAAGCACTCACTCGACTAATAAGCCTACGGGCCACATCACTTCGAGTTCGAGCAAGCACTCACTCAACTAATAAGCCTACATGCTACATCACTTTGAGTTCGAGCAAGTACTCACTCGACTACTAAGCCTACGGGCTACTCTTATTTCAAGTTTGAGCAATCACTCACTCGACCATTAAGCCTATGAGATACATTACTTCGAGTTCGAAGAACTCACTCGACTAATAAGCATACAAGCCATATCACTTCTAGTTTGAGCAAGCACTCACTCGGCTAATAAGCCTACAAGCTACATCACTTCGAGTTTGAGCAAGTACTCACTCGACTACTAAGCCTATGGGCTACTCTTATTTCGAGTTCGAGCAATCACTCACTCGACCATTAAGCCTACAGGCTATATTACTTTGAGTTTGAATCACTCACTCAACTAATAAGCCTACGTGCCACATCACTTCGAGTTCGAGCAAGCACTCACTCGACCATTAAGCCTACAGGCTATATTACTTTGAGTTTGAATCACTCACTCAACTAATAAGCCTACGTGCCACATCACTTCGAGTTCGAGCAAGCACTCACTCGACCATTAAGCCTACAGGCTATATTACTTTGAGTTTGAATCACTCACTCAACTAATAAGCCTACGTGCCACATCACTTCGAGTTCGAGCAAGCACTCACTCGACTATTAAGCCTACAGGCTACATTACTTCGAGTTCGAATCACTGACTCGACTACTAAGCCTACAAGCTACTCTTATTTCGAGTTCGAGCAAAGTACTCACTAGACTAAAAAGCCTATGGGCTACCCTACTTCGAGTTCGAGCAATCACTCACTCAACTATAAAGCCTACGGGCTACCTTACTTCGAGTTCGAATCACTCACTCGACTACTAAGCCTACAGGCTACTCTTATTTCGAGTTTGAGCAAAGTACTCACTGGACTATAAAGCCTACGGGTTGCACTACTTCGAGTTCAAGCAATCACTCACTCGACTATTAAGCCTAAGGGCTAATCTTATTTCGAGTTCAAGCAATCACTCACTCGACCTCTAAGTCTACGGGCTACATTACTTCGAGTCAGAATCACTCACTCGACTATTAAGCCTAAGGGCTATTTTTAATTCAAGTTCGAGCAAACGTTCACTCGGTTATAAAGACTACAAGGTCCGACTTCGATCAAATTGCCTAATGCCTCGAACTTATGAAAAACTTTGCGTAAGGCATGAATGAAACAAAATCTTCACAAGGCAGAGAATAAAACAGAGGTGGGTAGAGAAAAGAAAAGATCTTTATATATATATATACAAGAATGTTTACAACGTCCGAACATGACCCTACGCACAAAAGACCAAAATGGAAACTAAGGGCTAAGTTTCTTGGTTATCTCCGGGGGCGGTCTCTTCTCCATCGGGCTCCTCCCCGATCTCGGACCCACTCTTGCTCCCATCATCACCATCATCATCATCATCATCATCATCATCGGAAGCTAAGGCTTCATCATCATCTTCGAGCTCTTTAGCCCTTTTTATCTCTTCGGTGAGATCGAAACCTCGAGCATGGATATCCTCGAGGGTCTCCCTCTGAGATCGGCATTTAGCAAGTTCACCAACCCAATGTGCTCGAGTGTTAACAGTCTCAGCTGCCTGTCTTGCATGTAGCTGAGCAACTTCAGCATCGGCCCGATAGACGGCCACGAATGCATCCGCATTGGTCTTTGCGTTTTCGGCGTCAGATTTGGCCTTGGCAAGTTCGGAGGCAAACCGAGTCTCGAACTCCTCTATTTTTCTTGCTTGAACTGAGCTCTTCTCCTTCATGCTTTGAAGTTGGCTTTCGGCTGATGATAATTGGGCTCGAACAGTTTCTTTTTCTGCGGCAAGATGGTCCATGCCATCTTTCCATCCTAAGGTCTCCGACTTATCATATCGACATCCTCACGAAGCTTCCCAATCACCTCAAGCTTATGGTACAGCTATGCGATCGAAATATTAGCCACTGTTCCAGAATCGAGCCTATGGATTTTTAAGATTACCATTTACTGCTCGGTTAGGTCGATCTGGTCTTGTTGAGCCTTGGGTAATTCAGCTCGGAGATCCTTGATTTCTTCTTCCCTTTTCCCGAAGAGGAGTCTAAGGGAATTCCTCTCCTCCGTGACCCGTCGGAGGTCGGCCTCGTACCGACGCAGCTCAGCTCGAGATCGAGAATATGCTTCTCGATGAATTGTTGCGGCCTACATAACAAAGAACAAAAGAAGTTATAGAAGAATAGCAAACATAAAAGTGATATCAACGAAGGGAGTTAGAGCTTACCCGATTTAGAGCTTGTTGCACTTCACAGAAAAGGCCGTACACATCACTAAGGCCAACAATATCCTCGACACCAATAAACAAATCACAGAAGGGGTCCTCCCCTTTATGAGACCGGTTTATCTCGAGGTCCCCCAAAGATTAGGCTTCCCGAATCGCCCCTTCGGAAAAAGCAGGGAGAATGGGAGAGTCTCCGATCACTATTTCCCCAAGCGACTCTCTTGGGGCGTTCTCCTCAGTTCAGAGCGCTTCAAGACCGGCCCTTTCAGGTATACCCCCCTTCAGGAAGCATCTTCGATCTCTAACAATTTGGGGACTTTGCCCGAATCCTTCTCCAATACCACCTCAGTTCTAGGCGGAGACACACGAACCACCATCGATCCAACTGCATTTGAGGCATCAATGGTTTTCTTCACTCGGGCTACCAGTACGGACCCGTCGTATTCTTCTTCCTCATATTCATCCCTTAGACGCCGAACTGATTCTTCGGTCAAAGGGATGATATCCTTCCTCGGCTTACGAGCCGTCCTCGTCTTCGATTTTGGATCTTCGAAAGCAGAGGCCCTTTTTCTCTTATTATCCTTCACCGGTTTTAGAACAAAGGCCTCTTCCTCTTCCTCGTCAGACGGGGGCCTCAAAACTGCATCTTTGCCCAGGCTTACACATAAGAAAATTGATTAAGTATACGGAAAACGCTTCGCTCGAACTATCAAAGATACGACAAAAAAGTCATACCATGATTTTTGGCCTCCCAACGGCCCTTTGACAAATCACGCCATGAGCGCTCGGCGTATATAGAGGTCAAAGCCAGGTCCCGTACCCAATTCTTAAGCTCAGGAACTGCACCGGGCATCCAATGAACCGCTGCATCACTAAAGGATATATCAGTGAGAAAGAGACGAATGAACAAAATAATAAGAGATAGCAGTAGAGTTACACTTATGCTTCATGTTCCACTCCTCGGGAAATGGCATCTTCTCGGCCGGGATTAGGTCCGAAGTCTTCACTCGAACAAACCTACCCATCCAACCTCGATCTTTGTCCTCGTCTATACTTAAGAACAGAACCTTGGTGGTCTGGTGCTAAAGTTTTATTAACCCGCCTCAAAAGAGGCGGGGCTGTACAAACGAATAAGGTGGTCGAGGGTGAAAGGCATCCCCTCGATCTTGTTCATGAAGAAACAGATCAGAATACCAATCCACCAAAATAAAGGAAGGATTTGGCCTAGGATTATCCGGTATTGATGGCAAAAATCGATGACGGTAGGGTTGAGGGGGCCCAGTATGAAAGGGTAAGTATACACACTGAAAAACCGTTTCACATAAGTGGTGATATCTTCTTCGAGAGCCGGGATTATCATTTCTATTTTCTCCCTGTTACAGTTTTTCCTCAGCTGCTCGATATGCCCCTCGGTTATCGAGCACATATACCTCGATACTGGCTCGCATCGACCGGGAACCGACGAGCCTTTATCGACCTTAAAATCGGAGGTAAGAACACACGCCCCAGGAACATACTCCTCATACCGTGGCTCCACCGGTATTTTGTCGACGGTAGGCTGTGAAGAAGAAACTTTTTCTTTTTGAGGAACGATTTTAGATGTTTTCACCATTTTTTATTTAGAGACAGAAAATAGAAGAAGATGACAAAGATGTGGTGTTTTGAAGAAAGATTTTTCAGTAAAAATCACAGAAGAAAGATATTTGCAGAAAAATCACAGATTAACAAATGAACTCAGAAGATGCGAGAAAGAACTTGGAAAATTCGGAGATTGAAGATGTAAAAGTGATAAATAGTAAAAGGAGGGGCTATTTATAGATTGAGCAATGACGGTTCAATATCAGCGGTGATCGACCACCGTCTGACACACATTAAATGCCTTGGTAAACTGAACTGATAGGACATCTATCACGTACGTCATGGTCGGGCTCGATGCAAAAGTCAGTGTACATCCAATCGAGCCGTTGGAAAATCATATCGTTTCTCGCCACATCCTTCCCGAGAAACGAGGGGACTATCTGTATACGGTCGACATTGATTTCGGCCTTCGTACGACTGATCAAGATGGGAACATAATGGACCGAAGAAAATTTTTATAATATCGAGATGGGATCCTAAGAAGGCACCAACGAGCTTCGAGTTTCAGGGACAGGTCAAATACCGGGCTTGAAGTCATTATCGAGCTCGGGTCCAAATCGAACTATGATGAGAAGCGGTGGAATCGAGCTTAAGGGCCAAAGGCCAACTAATACCGGCCTAATACTGGGCCTCTAGTCAACATCGAGCTCAAACCCGCATCGAGCTCTAAAACTGAAAATCGACCAATACCGAGTCCGATCAAGATCGAGCTCATAAACAAGAGCTGTTACAGCAGTACTAAGGGAGAGAATCTCAGCAGGAATTAGGAAAAAACTAATTTATCATAGGTTCCCCACTATGTATTTTTTATTATATCTAAAGTAGGATTCCCCCACTATAAAAGGGATGGCTATATTTCTGTAAAGGATCAAGTTTGGCATACATTGCAACTCAAATATCATACACTCCCATATTGAGGAATCATCCCTTTTTAGTTTCATAGATTGATTCATCTTGCTTAATCCATAAATCACCCTCTTTTCAACTTTGCTTATCTTTCATTCTTTGCAGTTGATATTCGATATTTCTATTTACTATTATGATTTGTATCAAGTTATATCACATACCATTAGAACTACGTACAAATTCAACTCTATCCGTTTTTCGGTAAACATTTCTAACAAACCTTAAATTATTTTCAAAAGCAAATAATAAGATCAAGTTTAAATCCGGAGTTCACCTCTAGCCCAACTTTTACCTTCTTCACTGGATTTTCTTTTTTTCGGAGAAAGGGTAAATACTTTGAATTATATGTAATTTTATTAAGTTGCAAAGTCTGAATCAAATCCTTTCATGAAAATTTGGAAATGTTAATAGTTGAAACAAGATGACACGATTAATAAAACAAAGACTTAGCCTATAACTTGGGCACCAAATCTGCAATTTTCACTACGTTACCACTCTTTGAGAAATCAGTCACTAAACAAGGAAGTTATTACTTATCTCCATCATATTGCCAATATTCACAATCAAAGCATTTGGGGGTGATTTTACAGGCACCCAAATACTGTCTTTTCGGACTTGGAGACCTTCAGTGTCATTTAGCTGGAAAAAGATTGTGAGAGCATCAGCATCAGAGTGAGGACTGAGGTCAATGGCCTTGTCTGGCTCAGCGCAAAGAGGATAATGATTCATCCTTATTGACTGCATATTATCACTGAATAGATCTCTCATTTCCTTTTCATCCATTCTTAAAGCCTTTGCCAAGTGACATAGGATGATCATTGTTAGGCTCTTGATCTCTTTGCAGTATGCTTCCATGTTGTGCCTGCATTTCAAAAGTATCCAATCATATCATTACACATTAAGAGACGAAGAGATTAAAGATCAAGGCACAAGTTAAAAAATAGGTTCCAACAAAATAAGTAATTACAAGTCGGGTTAATCTCAAGTTCGCTTTTACACTACTGGAAAATGGCAGAATTCTGACCGCCAAAACGGTCAGAAATCGATCGAAAATCACGAATTTCTGACTACTTTTCGACCGAAATTGGTCGGTCAGAAAACAGTTGGTCGGAAAATAATTTCCGACCGAATCCGTCGATGATTTCCGACCAAAGTAGTCGGAACGTTAAAAAAGGTCAGACAACCAAATATTTTCAAATTTCCGACCAAAGTGATTGGAATTTTACCGACCGAATCAGTCGTAATAATATAAATAAAAATAATTATTTATTTAAAATTAAATAATAAAAATATATAATTTCCGACCGAATCCGTCGATGATTTCCGACCAAAGTGATTGGAATTTTACCGACCGAATCAGTCGTAATAATATAAATAAAAATAATTATTTATTTAAAATTAAATAATAAAAATATATAATTTCCGACCGAATCCGTCGATGATTTCCGACCAAAGTGATTGGAATTTTACCGACCGAATCAGTCGTAATAATATAAATAAAAATAATTATTTATTTAAAATTAAATAATAAAAATATATAATTTCCGACCGAATCCGTCGATGATTTCCGACCAAAGTGATTGGAATTTTACCGACCGAATCAGTCGTAATAATATAAATAAAAATAATTATTTATTTAAAATTAAATAATAAAAATATATAATTTCCGACCGAATCGGTCAGAAATTAAAAATTAAAAAATAAAATTTATTTAATTTCCGACGGAATCCGTCAAAAACTGTTAAATATTAATTATTATTTTTTTAAATTTCCGACCGAATCGGTCAGAAATCTAGGAGTTTTTGGTAAAATTTGGGCAACTGTCCGACTGTAACAACCAATCAACAAATATAACATCTAAACCAACAATACCAACCATTAACACAATCTAACCCAACAATACCAACCATTAACACAATCTAAACCAACAATTTCAACCATTAACACAATCTAAACCAACAATACCAACCATTAAACCTAACAATTTTGGGCATAAAAACATCCAAATAGTAGCCCGCATTCAAGTTTAAAAATAAAATATAAAGTTATCTCTCACAATCAAGTTTACCAATCAACCAAAATACCACACCTAAACTACTACACATCAGATTCATTTTGTTCATCCTCATCATCAGATAGATCATGCCCAAGTTTTCTCATGAATTTCTGGATCTTAACAAATATTCCGAATTGGGAGTCCAACTGTTGCTTCAAATCACAAATTTTCTTTCTCATATCTTCCATATATTCTTGATTTTGAGAAGAAGAAGAATTGACTAAGAGTGAGTTTGGATGACCCGTAGGTCGACGTACGCCAAATCCGTAGACTCTGCCTTTGTTCACCCACTGCCTCTGTCCCCAATGAAGCCATATCATCAGGTGTTGGTTGAGTTGAAGGAGGCTGAGTTTGTTGTCATTCTTCCACCTTTTTATGATAATCTTCCTGAAATGAAAACATAACTATTATGTAAACAAACTAATATTAATAAATCATAAATAATTATGAAGTTAATATTTTACATATGTGTCCAACGTTCGCGTCTCCAGCCAGTTTTCTCTTATACCATCCTTCTTTTTCTTATGCGTCTCCTCGAAGACCTCAGCGTGACTCATATCTCGCCCTCTTTCATTTTCCTTCATAACAAAAAGTATGAGTTAAACATTACAATCGTAAAATTCTATATGTAAAACTAAGAAAAATTTTATAAGTAATTGCCAATCTTAGTTTATGGGCCGCAAAACTAATCGAACCACCTGTATGCAACGAGTTACCTTTGCTTGTTCACTCTTCTTCTTCTATTCTGCGGTATTCCATTTCTCAAGAAGTTTATCCCAAACATATTCTCTTAACCACTCCGGCATTTTACCAGCATTCCGAGCAGCTAACAGAGTATCTTTAATCCGCTTAGCAGCCTTCTTCTCGATAATATTATTTATTTCATTTTGATGCTGAGGATACCATGTACACTTTGTCTGCAATATAAAAAAGTAACATTAGATGAAGACGATAATTATTAAATAAATATAATCAATTTTTACCCTAAATTGATTCCGCATTTGCTCTCTGATGTTGTACAGTATTTATTTCCAAGCATTCCACGGCTCATGATAAAATGGCTTCATAGAATTCATAACCAAATGTGTAGATTGAAAGGATGGCAAAAACCTTCATTAAAGTTAACATATATATAATTAATAAACATCTTAAAGTTTCAAAAGTTTTAATTATAAATAAATATTCCTTAATGTTAACATATCTAAAAGTACATTCAAAATTTAAAAAATAGTATAAGAACCTTCTTACCCATCCTCGTAGGGGACGATTATCAATCGATTATAACTATCAAATTGTACATCCCCTCCAAGATTCTGCCTGCGTCTACTAGATGGTTCAGAAGCAGCACTAGATGTAGCTGGGCGAGAGCCTCCAATATCCAACTTAGATATGCTGGGAATGGATGATGATGATGGACTGGAAGATGATGGAGCAACAAAAGACGAACTCTCATGTTGACTACCATGAAAGCTCGGGGATGCAGCAGCTGGTGAGCCACCATGCTGACTACTATGAAAGCTCGGGGGTGCAACAGCTGGTGAGGATGATTCCTATTATAACATCCCTCAACCCCGCACGATTAGGATGATTCCTATTATACATCCATCTACGATGCACAAATTCCATTTACACAAATAGAAATCTATAAATGAGATATTTAAAACAATTTGATTTATTTAAATTGGTTACAAAGTTATACTCTTTCAAAGATTCGTTTTAGATATCTACATATCATTGTGTCAAAGCACTTTAATTGATATATTTTATTTTTTTAATTAATATTTTTTAACACTCAAAATCTTACATTAATCCCTATTCTAAATAATATAATTCTTTAAATATAATAATTAAATTTGAATAGCTTCTTAAATGTTCATATAATCCAAATTAACTAATGATTTTTCAAATTTACAAATTAATCTTAATGTTGAAATTGAAAAAATTTAAATTTAATATCATTCTTAAAAGTGAATATAGAAACATTACTATATTATTTTATATGTTTCTTTGATTATAACCTTTGGAAAGATTCCAAATACTTTTGGAAGTATAGTATAGTTCTGTTATACAAAACTATGATTTATACTTTATAATATTGCCGGTGAGTTTTAAACATTTAAATCTTATTTTAAAATATTAAAGAATCAATGTTTGATTTCACATGACTAGTTAAATAATTTGATCAAAGTATTTTGAACTTTGCAAATCGTTTTGGGATGAAAATATTAATAGGTGCATAATTAATTTTTTAAGGATATTATGATGTTTAGTTTTTTTTTTTTTTTTGCCAAAGTAGAGAGAATAAGCCAAAAGGAAGAATCCAAACAACTATGATGAATTTGATGAGAAATATAGTATAGATAAAGAGAAATGAACAAAAACAATGCCTTGCATCTTACATAGTTTTTCCTTATCAGAAACACCTTCATGTCTTCATTAGTCATTTTCTCACTTTAAACAAATTATTATTTGTCCTGTGAAGTTGCAGGATTAAATAATTTTCTAATCTTTATGATAGGATTAATCTAGTTTAATTAGCTTATAAGATTAGCAAATCACTTGTTTAACATAAAATTTAAATTCGGGCTTATGAGTGGACATGTATTATTAACATATTCTTGTTTAACCCAAAATTTCAACCATACCTAATTCAACATATTCTTCTCTCTTTTTGTTTTATATTAAATATCATTAAAAAACTAAAATTCCTAAAATTTCAACCATACCTACTTCAACTAGCTAGGATGTTCATATATAGAAAATTACTACAAATATAACAATGAAAACAAGATATATATGCCAACAAAATACTTACCTCGACGGAAACAATGCCAGAGAAATCGACTGAGGAGCTGTTGCCGCCGCCAACCACTGCTGCAAAACAGATAAAAAACAAATTTAAGGGGAAAAGGGAGGAGGAAACGAGAGAGAGAGAGAGAGAGAGAGAGAGAGAGAGAGAGAGAGAGAGAGAAAAAACATATATTGTTCTTGGGGATGCGGGAGAAGGACGAGAGGGAGAGAGGAGCTTCTGGTTTTTGGGGACAAGAGGGACAAATGAGAGAAGGAGGAAGAAAAATGAGCTTCAGGTTTTTGGGGACGGGGTGTAGGGTTTATTAAAAAAAATTCCGACCGATTCGGTTAGAATTGTTATTTTAATTTTTTTTGTTTTTTAAAAACTACCGACCAAATCGGTCGGAAATGAAGTCAAACAAGTCAAAATAAATTTTCCGCCAAACGTTGCGACCGATTTGGTCGGAAATGTGGTCGAAAAAATTTTAAAAATATATAGGAGATATGTTTTTGAAAATTCCGACGGATTCCGTTGGAAATTTCCGACAAAAAAATTCGGTCGGAATTTAGCGTTTTTCTAGTAGTGTTAAAGACACAAGAATATTATGTCTCAAGGTACATATTGCGAGATAGAACATGAAACGTAAGCTCCCAAGCAGTAGGGGGAGTCAGGGATCTGACCGCATGCCTTTTGAAGAATGAATCGGCGATTCATAGGCAGTGGCTTAGTTAAGGGAACCCACCGGAGCCGTAGAGAAAGCAGTCTTCATAGGGAAATTGTCATTGCTTATGGACTTGAACCTGCAGTCTTCATAGGGAAATTGTCATTGCTTATGGATTTGAACCTACGTGATCTACCCATGACTAGAATGAAACTTGGGTGAAATTAAGTGGAGGTCCACAACAACTGATGTTGAAGAATTTTTCGTCCTTCTCATTTTCTGGTTATGAATTATTGAAGCCAAGATCGTAACCATTTTCTTATAGGTCCCCAAGGAAAAGGGAAGGGGCCTTACTCCTAGTTCAAGAATTAATGGTACAATACTTGATGGGCAAAGCTGGACCTTATTCACTTATTTCATTTTAAGACCTCAGCATCATTGGAGAGATCAATGTGATTGTTATAGGGTTAACACTCTTAGCCAGAAAATGATACTATGTACATAAATCAGTATTAGTCCTATCTTTTATACATATTAAATCATGAAAACCATTAGCGAAATTCCTAGTATTTGCCACTGGGTACCAAGGTGTGAGAAAGAGATAGTGAGGAGAAAGGCACCTGAGCTTCGGAGGCAACTTTTGGAACAAGTCCATTCTCCGCATATGAGGGGGAAGAGTAGTTATGGCAAACAGATCACTCCAATCGAGCTTCTGCTCCTCTGATACAACAAATAGTTGCCCGAAATCTTCATAGTTGTCTCCCTATTGCCATAGCTTCTTCTTTTCTTCCACTGGAAGTTTGAACAATTTCATAGCTGTCTCCCTGTTGCCATAGCTTCTTCTTTTCTTCCACTGGAAGTTTGAACAATTTCATAGCTGTCTCCCTGTTGCCATAGCTTCTTCTTTTCTTCCACTGGAAGTTTGAACAATTTCATAGCTGTCTCCCTGTTGCCATAGCTTCTTCTTTTCTTCCACTGGAAGTTTGAACAATTTCATAGCTGTCTCCCTGTTGCCATAGCTTCTTCTTTTCTTCCACTGGAAGTTTGAACAATTTCATAGCTGTCTCCCTGTTGCCATAGCTTCTTCTTTTCTTCCACTGGAAGTTTGAACAATTTCATAGCTGTCTCCCTGTTGCCATAGCTTCTTCTTTTCTTCCACTGGAAGTTTGAACAATTTCATAGCTGTCTCCCTGTTGCCATAGCTTCTTCTTTTCTTCCACTGGAAGTTTGAACAATTTCATAGCTGTCTCCCTGTTGCCATAGCCCATAGCTTCTTCTTTTCTTCCATTGGAAGTTTGAACAATTCTGTAACCTCTCTCTTGAACTCCTCCACCACTGAAGGTGTCACTCCGTGGTTTATAACCTAAACATTCATCAGATGTGCTATAAATTGCTCCAACATTTTCACAATAACAAAGCGTAGCTCTACTAGAAAAAAACAACAACAAAACACAGTATCATCCCACGTAGTGGGGTCTGGGGAGGGTAGAGAGACAGCTCTACGAGAAAACAAGGTATAAAGTTTTTAAGCTAATACTGATACGACAAGAAAGTGAGAAGGAAGTGAACATGGAACCTTATGCATTTTAGACTCCATTTCTGTGATATTATGCTTAACTTTAGAAGTTAAATATAAGTCACTGTTTTGGAAAAAGAAAAAGTTGAAAATAAGTACTATGGTCCAGGTTTTAACATGAGCTAAATAGATTAAGATAATATTAAGAATCTTTACTCAATAAATAAAATTTTTAAATCAAACAAAAGATAGGGCAAAATATAAAGTTGGCCGATCGGCCAAAACTAATTAATTCTCTAACCAAAAGTGTATAAAATATATATTATAAGTATTTTTTTTCGGTTATTATTTTCGGGAGCAGTTAAAAATATACATTTCTCCAACTAAAGGATACACTGGTTTGAGGAACAAAGACGTGAGAAAAATTGGTGTAAACAAATAAATTTTTTACTCGATAAATATTGAAAGGTTTTAAAATTAAAAAACAAATACCACATAACAGAAAAGGTAATAGCATCGGTTTCACTGATTGACAAAAAATAAAATATTACTTAATATTTTAAAGGAAAAAGGCCCAAAAATGATCTTGTGGTATTCGAAATGGATCAATTATAACCCCCGTTTAAATTTAAATCCAAAACTGACCTTGCTGTTACAAAATGGGTCTAATAATGCCCTTGTGTTATTCAAAATGGATCAATAATGCCCTGAATTTTTTTTTTTTAAATACTTTTAAAAACTGAAAAATATATATTCTGTAAAAACTAGAAAAAGAAAGAAATTTGCAAAATATATATTTTTAAGTCTTTTCAGTTTTTTTAAAGTATTTATTTTGTAAAAACTAAAAAAAAAAATATTTTTTAAAAAAACTGGAAAACAAGCTCTCCTAAAGCAGTAGACTACATATGCATTAGTTTTAAAAAAATAAAAATATTTTGCAAAATCTTTTTGTTTTTCAATTTGACGGTTCAATATTTTTTCGGTTTATTTTTATAAAATAAAAAATCTACCATAATTATCGGTACAGTTATAGATTTATATAAAAATATACAATTTTATTTAAAAAAACCTAAAAATCGGTTCGGCACGGTACAATTATGTCGGTTTAGTCGGTTTTTAAATATTCATTTACAGTTATATGTCGGTGTAAATGAATATTTAAAACTATAAATGAATATTTAAAAACCGACTAAACCGACATAATTGTACCGTGCCGAACCGATTTTAGGTTTTTTTTAATAAAACCGTATGTTTTTATATAAATATATAACTGTACCGATAATTATGGTAGATTTTTTATTTTATAAAAATAAACCGAAAAAATATTGAACCGTCAAATTGAAAAAAAAAAAGATTTTGCAAAATATTTTTATTTTTTTAAAACTAATGCATATGTAGTCCACTGCTTTAGGAGAGTTTTTTTTTCAGTTTTTAAAAAAATATTTTTTTTCTAGTTTTTACAAAATAAATACTTTAAAAAAATTGAAAAGACTTAAAAATATATATTTTGCAAATTCCTTTCTTTTTCTAGTTTTTACAGAATATATATTTTTCAGTTTTTAAAAGTATTGTTTTAAAAAAAAAAATCCAGGGCATTATTGATCCATTTTGAATAACACAAGGGCATTATTAGACCCATTGTATAACGGCGGGGTCATTTTTGGATTCAAATTTAAACGGGATTATAATTGATCCATTTTGAATACCAGAAGGTTATTTTTGGACATTTTTCCTATTTTAAATAAGGGTTCAGGGTCTAGGAAGTTTGAAAGAAAACTCCAAATAAAATACTCCATGTCAAAACCTAGAAGCAAAGAATAGTTAAACAAATTATGAATGAGAAGCAAACCTGGAGGAAACCCCATTGTTGGCCGGCTGAGTGAAGCTTTTGAAGCTCAGAATCCATGGAATCCCCAGACATCAACATCTTAAGATCGATGATTGGGACTGTAGGACCCACCGTTCCGTCGGATATGGCCGGAGATTCCTGTTCTGGACGGACATACCTGGCCGGAATATTGGTAAGGTGCTGTTTGGCAAGCTCTTGAACACTCGGAACTAACAAATTTCCAAATTTCAATTTTGCCGACGTTGACTCCATTCTCTCATGTTGTAGGGAAGCTGAATATATAAGGGTGGTTCATAATAATAATAATGTTGAATATGTTGTATTAGTAATGCTAGTATTAGTTATATTTGTGCTGGTTATATTGATAGATTTTTTATTCATTATTTGGTTTGATGTATTATAGCTGGCCAAGTTACAAAAATCAGTTTATTTTGATAAATATTTTTTTTCAAAAGTGTTTTTTTCAAAAGTACGGTGAGAATTAGTTTGTGTTTGGCTAATTTACTTAAAAAATACTTCTGAGCATCAATTAGTGTTTGGTCAAACTTTTAAAAGTTATTTCTCAGTGTATTTTTCTCAAAAATATTTTTCAAAAAAGTGCTTTTGGAGATAATCTACTTTTTTCTGCTTCTCCAAAACCGTTTCTCCTTTTACTCAAAAGCACTTTTTTTCTTCTAAAAGTTTGGCAAAACACTTCAATTTGTGGAAAAAAGCACTTTTGAAAAAAAAATATTTTTGGCTTGGAGAAGCTTGGCCAAACAGGCTATTAGAGTATTACACAATTTTTAAAAGAATTATTTGTTTACAAAAATACCTTCATAACCAGTCCATCACTTTATCTTTTTAAAAGAAATATATGTTGGGGAATATTTTTATATGAAAAAGATTTTTAAAAAATTAGTTGATTTGTTTACCTATATTGTACTATAGAACTGAATATTTATTTTTTTAAAAAAAGAAATATGCTAAGTATTTATTTATCTACTAGGGATACAATTTTATTTCCCACTTTCTTGAATTATTAGACAAAGAAAGTTTGGATTAAAAAATAAAAGAAAAATGAGTTGATTACAAGTGTATTCCAGTACGTAGTAGTAGAGTACATATTTATAAATTTATAATGAAGGAATTGGCAGAGTATAGATATAAAAAGTGGGAGCAATTTTAGTATGAAACTTTACATCAAACTTGCATTAATATAATAGTATTTTTTAATTAAGCATAAATTTTGAAGGATAATTTTGTCTTTAACTAAGCTAATGCATGCATTAAATCTCATTGCATTGTTAATATTACGGTTTCCTATGCATTAATTATGCATAGAATAATACCAAATAGAATGTATAACTAACGATTGTATAACTAATGATAGGTTCAAAAAGTATACCAACCAAGGTGTTAAATAAAGCTAATGCACCTATTATTTTATCTAATACATCTTACCAAATTACCCTAAATGTTTCAATGAACACAAACAACCCTAAAGGTTTCAATGAACACAAACTGTAACGACCCAGCCAGTCGTTTTAAAAGTTGTAGTCACATTCTCCTATTTACTGTTTATTCTGTACTTTATAACTGATATATGACTTGTCGGAGTAATTGGTTTAGGCCCGGTGAGGTTTTGGAATGAATTGGAATACTTAGTCTCAAGTTTTAAAGCTTAAGTTCAAATAGTGACCGGATGTCGACTTATGTGCAAACGACCCCGGAATAAAATTTTGATGATTCCAACAGCTCCGTATGGTGATTTTGGGCTTAGGAGTGTGTTCAGAATTTTATTTGGAAGTCCGTAGTTAAATTAGACTTGAAATGGCTAAAAATAGGAAATTTAAGTTTGGAAGTTTAACCGGGGAGTTGACTTTTTGATATCGGGATCGGAATCCAGTTCTGAAAATTTTCATAGCTCCGTTATGTCATTTATAACTTGTGCGCAAAATTTGAGGTCAATCGGACTTGATTTGATAGGATTCGACATCGAATGTGAAAGTTGGAAATACTTAGGTTTCATTAAGCTTGTATTAGGGTGTGATTTATGATTTTAGCGTTATTGGATGTGATTTGAAGATTCGACTAAGTCTGTATGATGTTTTAGGACTTGTTGGTGTATTTGGTTAAGGTTCCGAGGGCCTCGGGTGAGTTTCGGAAGGTTAATGGATCATTTTCAGACTTGGGAACAACTGAAGGATTTCTGGTGTCCAGCTCTGGTTTCCTTCTTCGCGTTCGCGAGAGAGGTCTCGCGTTCGCAAAGAGGAAAGTTGGGCAAGCGAGAAATTTCTCTTCGCGTTCGCGAAAAAGGGACCGCATTCGCGAAGGGTGATGGCAGCGTTCATCGCGAATGCGTGAAGGCGTTCGCGTTCGCGTAGAAGGGTGAGGCCAGACTGGGGGATTGGGCATTAAAGCTTCGCGTTCGCGAAGGCCAAGTTTGGTAAGGCATCGCGTTCGCGAAGAGGAAAGTTGGACAACACATTTTTATGCTTCGCGAACGCGAGGCACTGACCGCGTTAGCGTAGAAGAGACCACTAGACATAGAGTTTAAGTTTAGAAATTTTGACGAATTGGAGCTCGGGGAGAGACGATTTTCGTGCAATTTTCATAGAAAATATTGGGGTAAGTGTTCTTAACTCAATTTTGGTTAGATTACCCGAATTCATTACTGTTTTTATCATTTAATTGGTGAATTAAGTTGGAAAAGTTTGAAAATCCTCTTGGATAAATTTGAGGATTTGGGGGCCGAATTGTTATCGGAATTTAGTAATTTTGGTATGGTTAGACTCGTGGTTGAATGAGCGTTCATATTTCCTAACTTTCGCCGGATTTCGAGACGTGGGCCCCACGGGCAATTTTTGAGTTAATTTCGGATTTTATAGAAAAATGTAATATTTTTTTATGAAATTGATTCCTATAATTTTTGTTGACTGTATCGAATTATTATGACTAGATTCGAGTCGATCGGAGTCAAAAATTGAGGAAAAGGCATACTACTTGATTAAATTGGAGCAAGTCAAGGTAAGTGACTTGTTTAACCTTGTATGGGGGAAATTTTCCCTAAGATTGGTATTGATATGATAATTGTAATGTGATGAAAGTCGTGTATACGATGTGACGAGTGTGTACACGGTTTAAATGTGAAAGATTATATTTTTAAATTTTGTAGATCACTATTGCACATTAATTAAATTATTAAATCTTGTTATATTCTCCCTCATTGATCTGATTTATATACTTTAAATTTGCTTGACTTTCTCCTCATAATTGTTTTTATCTGTTTAGCTGAAACTTGGTTTCTTTTATTCTGTGCATTATTTGAAGATAAATTTTTTTTAATTTAAATATTATTAATATGAAGTATTTGATATTTTAAATTTGGAATTGTAACGACCCGAACTGTCGTTTCGAGAGTTATAGCCCTGGTTCTCCGATTTCTGCTTCCTTTATGCTTTTAAGCTATATTATGATATACCGGGTTAGTTGGTTCTGGTCCAAAGTAGTTTTGGAGTGGATTGAGACACTTAGTCTCCTATTTAAAAGTTTAAGTTGAAAAAGTCAATTGGATGTTGACCTATGTGTAAACGATCTCGGATTTGAATTTTTATGGTTACGTTAGCTCCGTTAGGTGATTTTGGACTTAGGAATGCATCTGGAATGTGATTTAGAGGTCCGTAGTGGAATTAGGCTTGAATTGGTGAATTGGAAATTTGGCGATTTTCGGTCGGCAGTGAAAAATTTGATATCGGGGACGGAATAAATTTTCGGAAGTTGGAGTAGGTTCCTGGTGTCATTTGTGACGTGTTTGTAAAATATGAGGTCATTCGAATGTGGTTTGGTAAGTTTCGGCGTTGTTTATGGAATTCATTCCATTAGTGTATATTGTTGGTATTGTACTGATTGTGAATATATTTAGAGCATTTGGAGGCCGAGTCGAGAGGTAAAAGCATCGCGAGGTAGAGATTTGACCGGTTTGAGGTAAGTAACGATTGTAAATCTAATCCTGAGGGAATGAAACCCCGGATTTCGTATCATTTTACTATTTTGAGGTGACGCACATGCTAGGTGACGGGCGTGTGGGCGTGCACCGTTGGGGATTATGACTTGGTCCGTCCCGTAGCAACTGTTTGGTTGAAACTATATGATACTTTTGTGTTTTATAAAGAGTTTTCTGTAAATTGGGTTGAATGCCATGTTTGGGCCATGTGCCAATGCTGTTTGGACCCTTAGGGGCCTTTTCTTACTATCCTCTCACTATTTTTCGATTGAAAATCTATACTCAGTCATGGTTATACCTGTTTACTGCATAACTCAGTTTTAATTACTTTGTTTTGATGCATATAAATGTTGTTTTGGGCTGAATATCCTTTTTTTTACTGAGAGCCCGAGTGGCTTGAGAGGTTTATGACTGAGTGAGGCCGATGGCCTGATTTGTGAGGATATTTATGGGATCGGATTGCACGCCGCAACATGTTTGATATAGGCCGATGGCCTGATTGATTTATGCCATGATTTGGCTTGATATAGCGCTTGGGCTGAAGGAGCCCCTCCGGAGTCTGTACACACCCCCAGTGAGCGCAAGTACCTACTGAGTGCGAGTGTCGAGTGCCGAGTGCTAAGTGACTGGGAGGCATGAGAGATGGTGAGGTATGCCTGATGGGCTATTTACGAGTAATTGTGAGGTATGCCCGAGGGGCTGTATACGAGTGAATGTGAAGTTTGCCCGAGAGGCTGTATATGAGTGATGTTGCCCGAGTGGCTGTATATGAGGCTGTAAAAGAGCTGATTTGATTCAAATCCTGGTTTTAAAAGTATGATGTGTCTTACTGAATTTTTGTGATATGAACTTTACTTGCATTACTACTCGTCACTAGTTCTCAGTCTTTATTTACTGTTGTTGCTTATTGAGTTGGTGTATTCACGTTACTCCTTGCACCTTGTGTGCAGATCAGGTGTAGCTGGACACGATAGTGGCTGTTGACTATTCCAGTTGCAGATTTTCTCGGGGATATCAAGGTAGCTGCCTGGCGATCGCAGCCCTGCTCCTCTCCCTCTTATCTTCCTTTATTTATATTTAGATATTTTTCAGACTATGTTAGTCTCGATATTGTCAGACAAATTGTAATAGATGCTCATGACTAGTGACACCCCGATGTCGGGCTTTTCTTTTTCGCACTTTTGTTTTGATTTGAACTCCTTTACGAAGGTTTTTATGTTGAATAGCCTTGAAATTTTATTTGAAATGAAAATATCGGTTTGTTTTGGAAATGAGTCGGCTTGCCTAGTTCCACAATAGGCGCCATCACGACAGAGCTAGTTTGGGTCGTGACAGGAACTAAGGCAACGTATTCAAAATTTCTAAATATTATTTTTGCTGAGTTATTTAATTCCCGAATATTTTGTGAGATTTTTGTACTTATTGTGATTGAGCCGTGAGCTCCCTGTTGTGGAAAATATTATTGATGTTGTTTATTTTGACAAATTAAAATATTTGGGTACTTGAGGTGCAAATTGTGATATATTGTGATATTGAGACGCATGCGGTGGTTTAAGGTCTAGGTGTTGAAACGCATGCGGTGAGATAAGGGTGGCTTGATACGCGTGGCTAGTGGGGGAACTACTAGAAGTCATGCGGTGTGATAAGGGTGGCTAAAACGTGGGATGCTATTTCGGAAAAAATATTTTTCTTTAAAATTAAATGTGAAGGCTCCCGCGGTGATATAAGGAAATGAGATATTGTGAATTTATTTATGATTTGGGACTACGAGGCAGTACCTCGGGAGTACCGTTGTTGATATTGATTTATGGCCACAGTTGCCTTTGATTATTGTTGTGATTTTCTTAAAGTTGAAAAGAATTCTGTTTTGTTTCCACGGAATATTATTTGCCATTATTTTGCGTAGTTAATTGGTGACATACTACTTACTTGATTCATTTTCATTGTCATTTTATTTTTATTATATTGTTAAACATTTCACCTTATCTTTTATTATTCCAGTAGGGCCTGATCTGACATAGTCACTACTCTACCGTGATTAGGCTTGGCACTTACTGGGTACCGTTATAGTGTACTCATACTATGCTTCTGCACATCTTTTTATGCAGATCTAGGTACATCCTACCAGTCCAGATATCAGTGAGCTACTTGTGTACGGAGACTTCGAGGTATATCTGCCAGCGTCCGCAGACTCTGGAGTCCCCTTCTATTATTATTATATTGCTTTCTTATTTTCCTTAGACCCTGATATATATAGATACATTGAGGATAAATTCTTAGAAGCTTGTGACTTATTTATACCGGGTTTTGAGAGTTGAAATTATGTGAATTTGAAGATTATTTATTTCAAATTTCTATTGTTATTCCGCATTGATAGGCTTACCTAATATTAGAGATTATGTGCCACATCACGACATCCTATGGAGGGAATTTGGGGTCGTGACACAAACAAACCATACAAGACTTATAGAATCCTTTTAGCTATAGATTCCATGCTTTTTTATCATTATCCAAATTCCAATGCCATTTATTCATTTTCTTTTTTGGGGGGTCGAAATGGAGGTCACATACGTGATCCAAAGTGAAAAAGAAGAACAATTTATAGTTATAAAAAATTTCCGACGAATTGTCCGCCCCCACGTGCTGTCTTCACAATTAGGGCATCCACATTTCACGTGTGTATATAAGTATATTATAGACGTATAATATAATTTATATATTTTTTGGCTAGCGAATTTAATTAGTTTTGATCGACCGGCCAATTTTATATTTTGGCCAAAAAGACACATAGATAGAAAATGATAAAAGGAACAGGATAGGAAGAAAACTAGAAATCCAAGGTGGAAATGTCTAATAGGATATAAGATGGAGATGTGTAATAGGATATAAGGTGGAACTAAATAGAAAAAACGGTAAATGGAAAAACATGTTTATAAAATAACTAGGGAATCCGTCCGCACTTTGCGCAATTTTGAAAAACTTAAATGAATTTATAGAAATGACTAATATGTTTTTGTGTATTTAGTCAAAATAGAAGAGGCGGAAAGTTTCGTAGATATGCATACAAAAATTGAATTCTATGAATTGATTAAATAACAAATAGTAAGTATTATTTTTTCATTAGAATTAGAACAGTTCACATTGATGTTAGACAATAAAATATTTTAACATACAATCTTAGAAGTAATTAATTCTCGATAAATAACATATTCTTAAAATATTTCCTTTTAAATTAAATTTCTTGTTTTTCTAAAAATTCAAAAATAAACTAAATCACAATGAATAAAAATAAAATAGCAAGAGAAAATGTACCTACTCTTTCACTGAAAAATTACTAAAATGTTTTCATCCATATTATGGAATTTATTCCACCACTAAAATTTACTACACTTTGTTACCTGTTGTTGGAAACTCAAAACACTTTTCTTATTGCATTAATAAGGAATATGAAAAGCTGGAATAGCAACAGTGTATACTTTTGGGCTTTAGAATGGGAAAGGTCGAGTAGTACTAATTAAGAACTCCACCACTAAAAGCTAATTTCGACGTGTCGTTGAAAACTCGAAGGATTATTTTTATTGCATTCGCATTGATAAGAAATATGAGAAGTCGAAGTAGTAATAATTAACACTTAGGCTTTATAATAGCAAAAAGGTCAGAGCACGTAGTTTTTAATTAAGAATTGTGATTAGAAAAGTAATATTGATTAATAATTGTATTAATACAAAATAGGAGAAAAGGCACACATAAAAAGGAGGGAAAAGATAAATAACATTTTAATCTTTCCAAATTCCACCTTGAAGCTTACATGCAATAGCTCATGAATGAAAAAAATGAGGAAAATGACGGCACTATATTTTATCAAAAACTCCATCTGAAGAATACAGTATAAATGTGACTACCTTAGAAAAAGAGTAAGAATTAATATACATCGAGCGAAGAGAAAATCAATAAGACAAAACAAATTTATAGTTTATTATCTCCTAACTCAACATAGAGATGAACCAAGGAATGCTTCAATGTTTTGACATTTCAATCTAGTAGCTTTCTCTAATGGCAATGTGACTTGAGCCTTTTTTTCATTCATAACTACATCTCAGTACCTTTGTAATAGTTGAAATGATAACACTTAGGAGTCAAACTATCATCTTGTTCCCTTAATCTTGCCTTTACCTGAGCTTGAGCTTTTTTTCGGCCTTTTTCCTTTTGATTTTCTCATTTGATTCAACCTGTGCTAACATAAACACAAAAATCTAAATGTAAACACCATAAACTAAAAAGCAAAAAATAAATTTGACTAAATTTCATATACCTGAAAAATAAGACAAAACCGAAGAAAACACCATAATATACAAAAAGATATATATATATATATATATATAGTTCTTATCCAATTTAAAATACCCACATAATTATACACAAAGAAAAAAGTACAATTTGCAAAACAATTAGTTACCAAAAGAAGTTGATAATTGTTCCAATATAAGACACAAAATATTCAAGAAATATTATAATACACAAGCAAAAGTATATCGATTAGATTTTATATAACCCAATATTGGTTATAGTAATCTAGGTACATATAGTGATTACAACGCGAAATGGAAATAAAAAAAAGTTTTGTTATGTTGAGATGATTGTTGAGGTTTTAATTTTAAGATGTAATATTCTTAAAATGAGGGTGAATGGGAAATGGAGGGAAAATGAAATTTTGAGTAAAATTTTAAGTTTCCCCCTCTTAACAATAAGACATTGTCCCATATTGGAAGTGGAAGACATTTTTGGTGGGTATATATATAATTGCTCTTCTTGTAGCTCTTAAAGAGTTAAGAAGAAAGCAAGCCTCGTGCCGTCGTCGTCGCTCGCTCGGCTTCGGCTACGGCTACGGCTACGGATTTGGATTCGGATTTGGTGAAATGATTGATTGATTAATTTTTTGGACCAAATTTATTTGTTAATAGTAAATATTAACGTAAG